>JAHNEJ010002123.1:0-237492 GCA_022559845.1 Amorphophallus konjac | reverse complement strand
CTTGCATTGGAGGAGCTCCGACGTGAAAATCAAGAAATGAAGAGCCTCTTGCAATCGCTTTTGCGTGAAAAGGAGGCTCATGTTCAACCTCAAGCGGCGCCCACTAGGATGGAACAACAGCCTCCTCCCATTCCAGTCACGACCAACGCCTCCGTCACTGCTGTGAAATTACCATTGGCGATGGAATTTGAAGTGCCACAACATGAAACCAATGCACGGTCCTCTGCCACTCCTGCTGCAGAAAGCCTCATGGCGCAAAGGCAGATGATCGAGCGAATTGTGGAGGCGAAATTTGCTCAACATGGTAAGGGTGTGGCTACCATTGATTTATACAGCGTGCCCTATCCCCTCCACCATCAATTCAAGAAACTTCCGCTTGATTGCCCGAAGGCCCCAAAACTCCAGAAGTTCAATGGGCAGGGCTCGCCACACGAACACATGGCCTATTACATGACGGCCATGGGTGAACTGGCGCTGGAAGAGACATATTTACTGCGGTACTTTGCCACGTCCCTGACAGGCACCGCCTTCCAATGGTATTCCAAGCTAAAGTCCAATTCAGTGCCTGATTGGACTGACATGCAAAAGAAGTTCATCGACCGTTTTCAGACGGCCGAACGCAAAGTTTCTCTGGCAGAGCTCTGTGCCCTCTGACAGAGGAAAGGTGAGACTGCGTTGGACTTCATCAAGCGGTGGAGGGACGTCAGCATGCGCTGCGATAATCCCCCGATGTCCGAAGAGGCGATCACCATCTGCCGCAGGGGTTTGTCGGCAGAAGTCAGTGAAAAGCTTCTGGGCTCAAGCATCAGAAGCTTTAAGCCCAGAAGCTTTGACCAGCTAAATACAGTGGTGACAGAGATTGAAATGTTCTTCGCTGATCACCCGGCACATGCTTCTGCCAAAGGCAAATCCTCCAAAGGCCGTCCGGCTAGCGGCAAGGAGGTAAATGCAGTAGACTTCTCCTTGACGAATGGGGACAAGGGGGAAGGAAAATCAAAAGGCCATGGCAAAAAGCCCGATGCTAAGGCGAATGCGTCTCTCTTAGCGGAGCGTATGAAGACGCCTTATTCCTTCAGAAAGGAGCATACCAAGATGCTCTTTGATCTGTGTATGAAAGAAAAGCTCATCACCCTATTGGATCCACGGAAGCCCTCAGAGGTGGATAAAATAGATGATCCTACCTATTGTGTGTATCACCGAAGGTTGGGTCACACCGTTGGGGACTGCTATGTTTTCAAGAACATAGCAGAAGAGCTCATTCAAAAGGGTTTGATAAATATGTTGGGTCATGCAGTCGATCCGCCACAGCCTCATGCTTGGAGTCGACCAAACCGGTCTGCTAATGTGGTCTACATGATGGCGACGGCTTCGAGCTTCAATGCCTCCGAGGCCGGGCCTTCAACTCAACAGCCCAATGCCGATCGCAGAGCCGCTCCTTCCTCACTCCCAAAATGCTTGGCATTACGGAGGACTATCCGGAAGATCCGAGGGGAAATCCGACAATTGCAACTAGAGCAAAGGCGTCTGCTGCAGTTCTTGGAGAGCATTGATGAATAGTTGGCCACCTTCCCCTTTGGCCCCTTTGCCAGGGGGTTAGCTCCAACACATATACGGGAGACAGGTGTATCACCCACTGCCCGGGCTCCGCTCAGAGGTTTGCTCTCTGAGGAATACTCGGATTCATCTGAAGACGAGGAGGATTCATCTGAAGGCGAGGAGCCGAAGAAGTTATATTATTTCCCTCGCAAGAAGACCCTAAATATCTTCTTCGCGTGCCGGCGAGCGGGCTTGCTAAACCCATCACCCAGTGAGTAGGCACCAGGAGCTGCATTACATCAGGGCTATTGCCCATACCATGAGGTGATAGGCCATATCATCCATAACTGCCAACCCTTTAAGGACCTCGCCGAGGACTTAATTAGGCGAGGGGTGGTCAATATGGGCGAATTCCTGGTCGATCCACCGCAGCCGCATGCACAGGAGAGCTTTCATTTCTCCATTAATGTCATACACAATGTTTTAAAACCCGACCCGAAGCTTGACCCGGTTAAGTTAGTGAGTCACGGGTCAATGGTTTAACCATTCGGGTTGACCAGTGACTCGTAAGACTGGAACTGTTTATAATAATATTATAAATTGTCATAAAATTTTAAGATACCTTGAGTTAGAAATATGAAACAAACACTTAAACATATATTGTAAAAATTAAAACAAGTGCATTAAACAACCACTGAAATAGTCTAAAAAAAGAATAAAATTTATATTAAATAAACACTGCATATGACCATTTATCAACTACAATTAACATCTCATGAGACACAAGTTTCATAATGTGTGAAGCCAAATTTCTTGTTCATCTAAATTTTCATCTTCTTTCTTGTCTTCGTCTCCCTCTTAGGATAAGATGCAAAATTCATAAATAAGCGGATAAGCAAATAACATTAAACAATATCTTGAGTAAATAATTCAAATATAAACAAATACTTGGCATTTCTGTTTGTAATGAGCTGACTACAATTTTCCTTCCAAATTGTTCATAGCATTTGTGAAAAACTTCGTCTCCTATATTTTTTCATGCTAAATTAAAAAGTAAAAATTAAACAAATAAAAAATATGCCTAGGAGTCTGACCCGGTTGGGTCACTCCGATTTTAGCGGGTCGGCCGGGTTGCACTGGGTTGACTGGGTTTAACTGGGTTTTGGGTCTAAAACGGTTTAGGCACTATTCTAACCCGGTTTTGGGACTGGGTTGCGAGTTAACCGGTCGGACCGGCCGGGTTTTAAAACAGTGGTCATACATGCCTCGGCCGCTTTCCAACTCTCGGAGCCGAAGGAGGAAGGAGTCAGTTCCCAACCCCCCAAGTCCACATTGTGGTATCCAGGGTGGTGACCCTCTCACCAGTGTTCTTTCGCTAAGGAGGACACTGAGAAGATTTTTGACAAGCTCCTGGAAGAAGGTCGGGTATTGACGCATGATCCGCCATCCTACTACAATGAGGCGGCCAAGAGTCATCCCCGCTACTGCAAGTATGATGCCAGGGTGTCTCACCCCACCCGGGAATGCCCGGAGGCCCAAGATTGCATTGAAGTCCTCATCCAAAGAGGGGAGATCGATGCGCAGGGGAACTCTATGACGAGGCGGCGTCTTAAAGAGGTCGCTAAGAAGATTCTCTGTCAAGCTCAACAAGGGCAGAACAAGTCACAAGAGACTAAGCCCACCTCTCAGCAGGTCCAGCGGGGCAAGTCTATAAACAACAATCCTCAACCAAACCCCAAAGGCAAGGCCATGTGCGAGGGGTCTAAGTCCCGAAGCCTAAAAAGCAAAGCCGCGGGAGGAGGGTCCAAATCCCTTTCCAGGTTGAGTCAACCTAGCATTGTCATAGGGGGAAACCCTCCGCCCGACAATAAAGGCAAAGCTAAGGCGAGGGAGCCAGAAGCAAAGCCTCGCGTCGAGGCAACAAGGTCGTCAGCTGTAGAAAGATCTCAACAGCTCGAACAAGCTAAGGCGCCAATCGAAACAAAATCGGTGGAATCGCAAAGCCCCCAAGGGCCCCATTGTGGATTGGCGGAATTCCAGGAGCTGCCGCAGGAGATAATTGCTCAGGCGATCAATGCCACCTTCTAGGTGCTGCCGGAGGAGGCCAACTGGACTAAGGTTACTCCCAGAAAGAGCCGCGGTACCAAGGCTTTTACGGAGCCGGCCCGGAGTAGAAAGCAAAATTCTGGGGACAAATTAGTCCCACCTCCAAAACCAAGCCCACTTTCTTCTTGTTGTACCCAGACATTTTTCCAGCAAAAATAACAACGAATAAAGGCTCGGGAATTTCCCCGAACACCTTTAAGGCGTTATTTACCCAGCCCCTTCTATGTCGCACCGGGCCCAACCAAGAGTCCTAACCAGCTAGCCGTGATCCACGGCGACATCAACAATTGATTGGGACCACCTCCGATCACCCAGCTTGCGGGTTTACCTGTCTTCAACCAAGCCACCCGGGCCAACCCAGGGGCGCCCTGACCACAAGCCACGACACGTGGCACCTAGCAACGAGGCCACGGTCTATCCCCAAAACGCCACCCGTCAGCCCTCTGAAGTCAACAGAAGACTTATCCCAGTCAACCACGGGCTTTGGAAGCCCATAACACGCTTATGCGGCCCATGTACGTGTATCGAGAATTTCCCCTAGCACCTTACGGGCGCACATATTCCAACTGATCTACAGCAAGCCGGGGGCCAAACTGCGGCTCGAACACACCAGCCGTATCCTACAGCAACCCTCCAGCAAGTTGGGGCCACCCCCGACCCTCAGACACACGGCGTTGAGCCGTTTATCTTCAGCACTCGGGCTAACCCGGGGCTGCCTTGTCAACCCGCCATGCAACGCGGCGTAACCCACCAAGGCCGAGCCCACATGCCCAAAACGCCTTCTCTCAACTCCTATGAGCTCTCACCCCCAGCCCGGGGCCAAATCCATGGCCCGCTGGCCAACTACCCGAGCCGTTCGACAACCCGAGGTGTGTCGGGAATTTCGCCGAACACCTTGCGAGCGGCAGCAACAACACCGAACAATTGACCCCCACGGGCCAATCCCAGCACCCCGAAGCACTGAGTCCTTCAAAGGACAACTCAGAAGAACAACGGGAGGTCACCCGGACCACCCCCAGTGGCCACGGCTCGCCCGGGGGGGAGTTCGCCCCGGGCGCGGCCGCACCCTGGTGGGGCCGAGCTCGCCCGGGGGAGGCCTCTCCACCGGGCCCGGTCAACCCCAGCGTGAGCTTGTCTTCGTCCCAGTCCCACGTAGGATCGATCAGCATACCAGTCCGAAGGTGTTCGCGAAGACAGAATCTCGAAGCCGCACGGGTCAACCTCTTCGTTCTATGCGCACACGCGGCCAGCCGATTGTCCAAGCCCCGTATCCTTGTCGTCTTCTGCTCACACTTGGTCAAAGGTGGGCCCAAGAAGACCAAAAATTGGGGTTTTATAGACCCGGGAAATAACCCCTAGGTGGCCCTGCGTAAACCCCCCCAGGGGGGCCCACGTAAGCGTGGGCCCACACCCCTAAAAAACAAAAAAAATAGTGGGATTTCCCCGCGTAAACCTCCCCCCTCTCTCACAACAATATATATATATATATTATTATTAATTTTGGGGGGTTTACGTGGACCAGCTCACCCCCTCCAGTCCAGCCCGCGTAAACCCCCCCATGACCCTTCATATTCCCCCCTTAGAAGCTCAAGGGACAGAGATGGATGCATAGACATACAAACGCAAGCACTCAAGGACTTAAGCCCCAAGGCTTCCGGCAAGAACGCGAGGAGCTAAGCGCGTGTTGGGTGGCTTGTTGATCGGCTCGTATACGCCGAGGGTATGTCACACGTACTCCCCTCACATGGCGTCTAGCCGTCTCACTCAAGTCCGTCCACCTGTGTATGAGGCGTTATGATAACGGCGATCACACCCGCACATCGGGTCCGCCCGCGTATGGCGCGTTATGATAACGGAGCGCACACCATAATGCCGGATTTGCTCCCGCCATCGGACCACGTGCCCGCCGCTCTCCCCGAGCCGGCCACCGACGGTCCCGATCGCTGCCCCGAGTTAGCCGGACCCTGGCCCGGAAGTAACATTCCCGGGACCGGCCCTAACTCCCCGACATGAAGACACTCCCCTTCCGGGACCCATACTCATCTGCTCCCCTCGAGCCGCGTCAAGCGCCAGCCAGTGTCCGCCCCTGCCATGTAGTCTAGCCCTCCCTCGGCGATTTGGGCGCGTCCCTAGCTCCTTGCGGAGAGCCCCTGTAAAAACACGCGGATAATCCGCTTTATCCTGCAACGACCCGGGGACCGACCCACGTGTCGGAATTGTCCGGCGGCTTGCACCAGATGTACTTTGGTCCTTTCGGCCCGCTTGTAAAGCCCACGTGGCACCTATAAAGCATGAAACCAGTTGAATATGCATACCCGTACCTGGGTCCCAGTTTCTTACCCGCACTAGCCTGTGTGCAACCAGTCTCCCGGATCTCAGTTTACCAACCCCTCTAGTCAACCACAATTGTCACCCTACAACTGCAGGGTGTACCCGATCCACGAGAAGACGACAAACAAACAAGCCCCCACTCCCGCACGGCTCTCCACCAACTTGCTACTGCAACGTAGCAGAAACTGAGCGTCCGAGGGTAATAAGTGCAGGATGGCGGCCTCTCCTCGACCCAGGGCGACAAAAAAATGTAGAAAACACGCGAAGAGGGGCCAAAAAGGCCACTCTGGGGTCAAATAACCCCACTGGGCCCCTAGCAAGTCCAACCAGCCCCCCGCGAGGTCGCGGCCACCCCGCTGGGCCCCAGCGGGGTCGTGTCACCATGGTTGGCAGTGTCGGTTTCGGACTTGGTTTCGGCCGAGTCCGAAACCGAAACGACTCGGTTTCGGTTTCGGCCGAAACCCAGTTAAAAGGTAAAAAAAATACCAAAATAAGTCTAAAAAATCAGAAATAAATCGGAAAAATATAAATAATCACATAAAAATTAAAAAATTCATTAGACATGTATTTGACTGTAAAGAAATTAGATTAAGTGCAATAAACATGAAGTAAGCATTGAACCTACTCCATAGCTGTACTGGAGTAAGTCCATGAACGTATGAGTGCCTTTCCTTTCTTTCGAGCGGCTTGTTCACGCTACATTGCTTCAGTCAGCTCTGGATCTGAATCCTCACTGCCTTCCTCATCATCATCCCTCCTTCTCCTTCTGTCCGAAATCTCCTCAGCAATTTCAGCCTCATCTTCAGCCCTTTGTTGCATCATCTCCTTTTTGCCCAGAAGGCACTGGCGCATTTCTTCTCGGACCTCTCGGGGGCATCTGTCACATTGTTTCACCTCTGCTCTTACCCCTGCCAAATGTTACTTTCCTTTAGTAATTCCACCATGTAACTCCTTACCACAATTGTTGCATTTCACTTTTCTTCTCTTAGCATCAACTAAGGAGAGGTGGGCCCACCCCGGATCCTCCTGCCCTTGCTGCTCCTGACTTTGTTCACGTCTTGGCATGATGCTGCATTAAGACAGTCAAAGACAAATAGTTGTAAGTACAATGAAAAAAATATGACTTAATTATCAATTAACCCTTAATCACCCTTCATACAAATTAATTACTAGCATGCTCTCACCCCAAATTCTTCAATGAAACTTAATTGAGCTTTAATTGAGCCAAAGTAAACCCAATTAGACAAAAGTCCCAATTTTAAGAAACTAATTAAGGCTTAATTATGAATTAACCCTTAATCACCCTTCATAAAAATTAATTACCCGCATGCTCCCACCCCAAATTCTTCAATGAAGCTTAATTGAGCTTCAATTGAGCCTAAGTAAACCGAATTAAAGAAAAGTCCCAATTTTAAGGAACTAATTAGAACTTAATTATCAATTAACCCTTAATCACCCTTCATAATAATTAATTACCAACATGCTCCCACCCCAAATTCAAGAATGAAGCTTAATTGAGCTTCAATTAAGCCTAAGTAAACCGAATTAGAGAAAAGTCCCAATTTTAAGAAACTAATTAGGGTTTAATTTGAAGTCTTAACATATCTCATATCTCATTCTTAACCTACAACTGAAAAACTAACATATTTTCGAAAAAAACTAACCTATTCTCATACCTCTACACAGCAGGCTGCAGCAGCACACAGCAGCAGTAGCCCCTGCAACACAGCAGTAGCACCTGGCAGCAACAGCACAGCACACCAGCAGCAGTAGTAGCTGCAGCCAAGGATGGCAAACTCAGTTTCGGACTCAGTTTCGGCCGAGTCCGATACCGATACGACTCGGTATCGGTTTCGGCCGAAACCCATTTAAAAGGTTCAAAAAAATCAAATTAATTCTAAAAAATCACTCCAAAAATCATAAAAAAATATAAAAAAACACTTAAAATCACAAAAACTATTACACATGCATTTGACTGTATAAGTTAGTGCAATAACTTTGAAGTAGACAACTACGCATTGAACTTCAAACATTGAACATGTGAAAGTTAAACTAATATTCCATTGTACATTAATACAAGCAGTACAATAAACCAAATTAGACAAAATAAATGTTACAAAAATTCATTGATTCTTACCTAATATGGATAATAATTACTAGAAGAACCTTCTCCCTCATCGTCTGGCCCTTGATGTCGATACCCATAACCAGGTTGTATTTATGGTCTATATTCACTATAACCAAACAATGAGGTAGCCAAGTCCTGCATCCCTCTTTGGATCCCTCTTGGAGTGTTTGGTTGGCTTGATTCGAATCCAGTATCAGCATAGGAATCTTGAGGAAGAGAAGAGGAACTGGTCGGATATAGATGGAACTGGAATGATGGTTCATAATTCCACGACCCATAAATAGCTGCTTCATGTTGGCCACCTTCGTAACCTGGTGAATCATATCCTCGCTGACCTTGACTGTATCTAGTAGTACCACCTGCAGCACTAGTATCACCTGCAGCACCTCCGGGATGATCACCATCATCATCATCACCACAAGAAATCAGTCGCTTTTTAGCCTTTGGGGATGCTTTTTTCTCTTGTGGTGCCAATTTTTCAGTGATCTTTGACATGAGTCCTTTATCCCTTGGCGTGTGCCTCACATAAATCTGCTTCAACTGCTCAATTGCCGGGTCCTCTCGAGCAACAGCATTTGTCCTCTCAGTTTGCCCATGCACTGATGTACTTCTTCTTAAGGAGACCGGTGGCTTGACCATTCTAGGAGTGACTAGCCTGCTATCTATATCTGAGTGTCTAGCTGGCTCAAACTCGAACTGCTCCTCAGTGTCATTAACAACCCTAGACTGGTGCGCATGAGTATCTCTGGCCCTCTTTGATTTTCTTCTGAATTCGGGATCTCTTGGCTCATCTTCATCAAGTATGCCCTCTGCCCATCTTCTATCATCAACATCAAAAACGGGCTCATCAACCTGCTCTCGTGTCTCCACCCAAGACTGCAAGGGATTATCATCATCAAATAAGGCATCTACATCAATTTCTGCGGCGGCATCCTCGGCGACGCGTTTGTCTCGCAGCTGTTGTCTCAACCTCATATTGTAGTGGCACTACACTAATTTTTCTAACCGATCAGCCTTTAGCCGATTGCGAACCTTTGAGTGTATAAGACTGAACGTGCTCCAATTTCTTTCACATTGGCTTGCTGATGTGGTTTGACTTAACACCCTGATTACAATGAAAGCCAATGCAGAACTGCCAAATTCTCTATTGTTCACCATGATCCACCAGTCAGCTGTTACACAAACCAACCATAAACAAATAAATATAAGTTGTAAATAAAAATTAATTAAGGAAGATGTAATTGCAAAGAAAGCACAAAGATGAAGTATACCTGGGCTCACTCTTCCCACTGCGTATAGCAATTGGGAGTCAGAATACGTCCCAGTTCTCATTCTATAGTTGTTCATCTACAAAAATTACATAATAGATTAGCATAACTACTTAAGTAAATTCTATACCTCTTATTCATGAAATCAAACAGGCCAACCTCTACTTCCGCTTGAAGCCTCTTATCTGGTGTCCTCGATAAACGACCAATGACTTTTAAAGTGCCTTGAAGCACCTCGGCATCAACATGTGCATTGGCATCGTACATGAATCGAGGGTTCAGAAAATAACCTGCATTTGTATATAGTTAATGTATGGTCAATAATATATGAGTACAAATAATCACTCACCAGCTGCATGCAAGTCGTGGTGTAATGTGGTGTCCCATCTATGGTCAATAATCTTCCATCACTTTACATATTCTTTGGGAAGCGACTCCTGCAACTCCAACTTCACACGGTCCATGGCCTCATACAGATATCCCATATCATTCTTGTCATCGTCATCCACCAATCTTAGGACCTTCACGAGGGGGGTGACTACTTTCATATATCGTGTTACTCTGCCCCAGAATTTATTGTCGTCCACGATTTGACAGACATCCAAATAATCCATCTGAGCATCAACATTGCCCTTGTCGATGTACTCCCGCAGGGTATTGTGGTACATGAAAGCTTTCAACTCATTCTTATACATGTGCAAAGAAATAAAATTTGAATCAAATACGGATCATAACTATAAGGATAAAGAAGTAATAATTGAGTTCAACAGTATACCTATGCAGAGACTCCAAAGAAATGAAATTTGAAGCAAATCTGGTTAGCCCTACACGGATAATATCTCGCCCCCCACTTGCATGCTCCCTGAACATGTTCAATATCCTAGGATGGCCATAAATATACTGGGTAATTTTTTGTGCCCTTTCAACCGTCTTCTTCACATGTTTGTCCTTCCCTATGTCTTCAAGTATGAGATCTAGACAATGTGCTGCGCATGGGAGCCAATATAAATGTCTGCGCTTATGCATCAATTTCCTCCCTGCAGCCTTATAACTGGCTTCATTATCAGTAACAACTTATACAACATTTTCTTCACCAATTTCGTCTACCATGTTGTCCATCAAATGAAATAAATAATTGGCAGTTTTTTCAAAATTTGATGCATCTACAGATTTTACAAATACTGTACCTTCGATGCAATAGACCAAAAAAATAATCATAGACTTTTTCGTGGTACCAGTCCAACCATCACACATAATAGTGCATCCTCTCTCCATCCATATATGCTTGAAGCTTTGAACCCAGTCATAGAGCTCCTCAACCTCTGCCTCAAGCCCACGCCCATATATGTCCCGACGTGACGGTGCCTTCAAGCCAGAGCCAACATCTGCTATGGCATCCAACATAGGTTGAAAATATTCACTTTCAGCAGCATGTGCAGGGACACCTGCATGAAAAAACCATTTAAAGATGCTTTTAAATGCATGCCCTGCAACTTCTGCAGATTTTTTGACCCCTCTCAATGCACTTTTGATCTTAGGTTGTGTAGCCTGGGGCCTTTTGTGGAGATAACTGTCCAGGGGGCCTGTTCTCTGCGTCTGCGGGGGCGGGGCAGCAACGTCAGGACGTCGTGCAGCTGTACTGGAGTAGGTCCCTCCTGAACCCATGGGTGCCTTTCCTTTCCTTCGAGCAGCTTCTTCACGCTCCCTTGCTTCAGTCAGCTCCGGATCAGAATCTTCAGTGCCTTCCTCATCATCATCCCTCCTAACCCTTCTGCCAGAAATCTCCTCAGCAATTTCCTCCTCATCCTCAGCCCTTTGTTGTATCCTCTCCTTTTTGCCAAGAAGGCACTGGCGCATCTCCTCTCGCACCTCTCGTGGACAGTGGTCGCATTGTCTCACCTCTCCTCGTACCCCTGCCAAATGTTGCTTTCCTCTGATAATTCCGCCATACATCTCCCTACCACAATAATTACATTTAACCTTTCTTCTCTTAGCATCAACTAAGGTCAGGTGGGCCCACCCCGGATCCTCCTGCCCTTGCTGCTCCTGTGTTTGTTGACGTCTAGGCATGATGCTGCATTAAGACAGTAAAAGACAATGTCTTGTAAGTACAATGAAAAAAAGATAATTTGTCATGAAAGAGGTTAAATTTAGTCAATGAATTTTAATTGAGCTTCAATTGAACTTTACTAAAACTAATTAGAGGAAAGCCCCAAATTTAAGGGTGTAATTAAGGCTTAATTAACACATTTAGCCTAATCACCCTTCATAAGAATTGCATACTAGCATGATAGAGCTTCAAATTAGTCAATGAAGCTTAATTGAGCTTCAATTGAACATTACTAAGCCTAATTAGAGGAAAGCCCCAAATTTCATAGTGTAATTAAGGCTTAATTAACACATTTAGCCTAATCACCCTCCATAAGAATTGCATACCAGCATGATAGAGCTTCAAATTAGTCAATGAAGCTTAATTGAGCTTCAATTGAACATTACTAAGCCTAATTAGAGGAAAGCCCCAAATTTAATAGTGTAATTAGGACTTAATTAACATATTTAGCCTAATCACCCTTCATAAAAATTAATTACGAGCATGATAGAGCTTCAAATTAGTCAATGAAGCTTAATTGAGCTTCAATTGAACATTACTATGATGTAACACAACCTCGGACCTAATTTAACAAGCACAACCACAAGGCTATGAAGCCTACGCAAGCGGACCTTCGTATGGCGCACACACTTAACCCGGGGGTAACTCGGGGATGCCGAGTCGAGGAAATGGGACAAGCCCCTTGCTGGTAGAGGGCCAGCAAAGTCTAAGTCAAACCTCCCCTTGAGGTGCGGATATTCAACTCAATGTGTTAGCCTTGGCCGAGGGACGCGGATCACTCACTCACACCCACGGGGGTCGCACAAGTGCGGTGGAGCCTTAAGATCGGGCGCTCTCTTCCTTACCGACGGCGCAATTGGAGAATATTAAATGAACAAGAATAATTGAGAGCAAGGGACGAGTTCTCACCTAGCCGGTTTGAAGAAACCGACTCCGGTCGGAGACGGGGGCGAGCGGGGAGGCGAGGGGAAGCACCCGCACGCCGCGTCGATGAAGCTTCAAACCTGTGAGTGTAAATAATACATGAACTACCCCCATGCAAGGGGGGGGATCTCGGGGAAGGGAAGCCAATGAATACACTCAATACGACCTCCACGCAGGGAGGGCCCTTCAGCCGGCCAAGCGGGGAGGGGAATTCGAGCTAGAAGTGAAGAGAGAGAAGTCGAAGCCGAATCTGCCCGCTGACTGTGTCTCAGGACAGACCGTCAGGTATTTGGACGCTGTGGTCAGCCCCGAATTTGGTTGCAGACGAAACCACTTGGAGTTTCTTCGTAGCTGGATCTGGATGATGCTTGAATTTTGTAGATTTCTTCGGGCACCGCTGCTGGTCGGGGTAGGGGCTTGAACAGGGTGACAGACCCTCGGATCTGACAGCTTCAGGTTCCCAACAGCAGGAAGCAGAGGTTGCCACGGTCGCTCCCGAGCTCAGAATCAGGTGCCGTCGGAGTCGTTGGAACCGTTGAGGAGTCCTCTTCGAAGCAAGACCGACGGGGATGCCAGCTGATGTCGGGGTCGACCGGTAGGTTCTGAACACTGAGGAGGGGTCGGTGCAGACTAAGTGGAAGCAGAACCGAGCACCCGAGGGAGAAAATTGATAACTTTCAGGTCCGGTCGCCAAATGGGGCTCTGCTTCTTGGAGATGTTAGAAGACTAGTAGTAGAAGATGTTTGAAGAAGAACTCTCGATCCGATTCCCAACACGATCGTCGCAGTCGAGCTTCCAATCCGGCTCTGGTCTCCTGCCAGGGGGGATCTGCGCAGTTGTGGGAGAATGGCTCTCCTGGTCGATCTCGAACTCGGAATGGGACGGGACCACCACCGTTGCGAAGAAGACAGGCAGACACTTCCGTCGGTATATGGTATGCCACCTGAAGCTCCCAGGGGACGACGGGGTGACCTCTGCAACCTGCGGCCAATCTGTTGCCTGCAACCAGAACTTGAGAGGGTGGAGATAGGTAATGGGGAATGGGGTAGATGGGAGGGGAAATGAGGTGGTTGTGTGTAGGGGCAACCCCCAGCTGTGAGGGGGTCTAGGAGGGGGGGTTTCAAGGTGTGGGAAGGGGAGAATGGGGGCTGGAAGGGGGTGTTTGCTATGGGTGAGAGAGGAGCTGCGAATTTGGGCTTGGAGGGAGAGGGAAGGTGAGGGGGGCACAAGTGGGTGAAGGGAAGGTGAGTTTGAATTTTCCTTAATGGAGGGTATTCAATGGTGGTCTTGGGGATAGGAGGGGTTGTGTTGGGGAAGGGAAGGGGTGGTTGGGGTAGTGGGAAGGGTGCTTGGGGAAGTGGGTGGGGTAGTTGGGGGTTGGGAGGTGGAGCTAGGATTGGTGGAAGCTCTCTTGGGACTAGGGGGTGGAGTAATGGGATGTGTGGGGAAGGGAAGTGGCCTTTAATGGGGGTAGGTGGGAGAGTGGTGGTTGGGAAGGGAGGAAAGAGAAAATTTTTGAAATTGGGTGTGGAGGAGAGAGAAAGAGAGTGAAAGAGAGAGATTAAGAGAGGGATGGGTGGGGAATCTCTCCCCTAGGGTCTCTCACCCAAATAATGGAATCTCTCCACTAGATAAGAAGTTTGAACTCTCAAAATGGCAAGTTTTTCATTCATTGATTCATTACCTCAAAATGGAGAGAGTGGGGTCCTATTTATAGGGATCCCACAATTTACAATAAGACCCTGACTTTTGACACATTGACTAATAACCAACAAGATAGGGGCGCCCATAGGCCAAGCCCAATGAATTGGGCCCAATAGCTAACTAATAAACCTAATGACACTCAAACCTAGGGAAATAAGCACAAGACCTAGGGACGTGACTCAAATAAAAGGGAAATTACAATGATATGACTCAAATAAAATAAAGAAACATACATAGGACTCAAAATAAATGACTAGACCATGATGTACACCTCCGGGGTGACGAGAATGGTCGAGAGTGTCAGGACGGATGGTGATGACCCCATCATACTCCCGGGGTGCGGAGAACTCGACTCCGTCGAGTAAGAGGTGGTACCGCTCACATGTCTTCCGAAAGAAGCCGATTCTTCCACCTAGCGAGGTAGAGCCCGTTCACCTTGCTCCGAGTGATGATTACCTGTTGTGGACACCAAAGAATTGCACACCCAAATATCACGCCCGGCCTCGCGTCAACAACGGCGCCGAGTGAAGAAGCCCCGGAGAGACTGATCGCCCGGGCTCCCCAAATATGCATACTGCTGTGAAGCCATCTCCGGAGTCACGACATTGAAGAGAAACCAATCATAAAGGGCCCCACAATCCGTGGGCCTCGAAGAAAGCCAAACAGGCCATGACTCGTGTCCATAACGGGTTCAGAACGGGCTCAGAAACACGCCCAATTTAGCCCTCAGCGGCACACCCTGGGGTGCTCAGCGGCACGCCCCTTGGGCTGTTCAGCGGCACGCCCCTTGGGCTGCTCAGCGGCACACCCTGGGGTGCTCAGCGGCACGCCCCTTGGGCTGTTCAGCGGCACACCCCTGCGGCTTCTCAGCGGCACACCCCCTTTGGGGTCCCAGCGGCACGGCCCAGGGCCTTCAACGGCACACCCCCTTGGGGGGGCTTCAGCGGCACGCCCATCCGGGGCTCCAGCGGCACGCCCACCCGGGGCCCAGCGGCACGCCCATTTGGGGCTCCAGCGGCACGCCCATCCGGGGCTCCAGCGGCACGCCTTTTTGGCTCTCCTGCGGCACGCTTGTTCAGCCCGCCAGCGGCACAGCGTGAGGCATTTTCAACGGCCGAGCGACGTGGTGCCCATGCCCTACGCATCTTCGGCGCGCAGTGGCCGATCCGAGGTGTCGACCAATGACTGGGCCACGCAGGCTAGCCCCCTGACACCCAGGACGGAAGAGTCAAACTTGATCATCATGCCGGAGCTGCTTCCCGCCTTCGACGGTCGTGCTCAAAGCTCCGGCGGCAGGGAGTATAAAACCACTCCCGCTTCAAGAAGAAAAGGGGGAGACAGAGACACACCCACAGAGAAAAAAAGAAGAGACAAGAGGAGAAGAGAGAAGAGAAGAAGAGGCGTTCCGGTGTGAGCTTCCTCCGACGGCTACCGGGAAGAAGAGAGAGTAAGAGAGGAGGAGGGTTTGAATGTAACAGGAGGGTGGACGATCGCCCCCCCCCCTCCAGCTCCGATCCCTTTCCTTCCGTAGTTTTCCTTGCTTTCCTCTTCCCTTTCTTTTGCTTTTGGGTTTTCTTTCTTGTCCGTAGCCTTGGCTCGGGCATGTTTGTCAATGTATATGCAGGGCCTCGGCCCCTTTGCTTCCCATGAATGAAAAATCACCCTTCTTGGGTCTTTCCTGCTATCTATGTCGGTTTATTCCCGCCTTCATGCACTGTGTTACTCTTTTCATCTTTTTCCTCCGGTGTTCTTTTGAAGTCTTCGTGGCGATGTGATTCCTCCCCTATGAGTTTTGGCCCCATGGGTTCTTCACTCCCTTCCATGGCCATCTATTGTGCCCACCGGCTTGAGGAGAGAGGGAGACCCTCGCTCTCTCTCTCCGAACACCTAGTAACCAGTAGCCTACCCCCGGCCTTGAATTCCCCTTCTTTCCCTGAATAGCCTGCAAGTCTCCCAGCCCACACACTTAGCTCTTTTAATCCTCCAGCGATACATCTTTCCGGCTCTTGGCCGGCACACCTCTTCAGCCCCCCACCGGTACGCCCGATTGGCCCTTGGCCGGTACACCCGATTGGCCCTCAGCGGCACATCCGATTGGCCCTCAGTGGCACACCCTTTTGGCCCTCAGCGGCACATCCTTCTGGCCCTTAGCGGCACACCCTTCTAGCCCTCAGCGGCACACTTCTTGGCCCTGCCTCGAGCCCTTTCCTTCGCGTTTTCCGAGGCTCCATACAGGTGTTGTTGCCTCCAGGCGCCCACCTCCAGTTGTCGGGTTCCGCCACTCCATGTGGGCGCGTTCCCTTTATCTCCCTTACGCCCCGAGTCAAGGGGAGATGCTGCCGAATTTTTGTGAGAAAACAACAAAATATGAAAAGAGGAAAAAGGAAGCAACAAACGAGCAGAATAATCAGTGGAATCTTTCGACTGATCGAGCTACTGCCGGTACCATGACGAGAGGACTGATTAACAACCCGGTTGCCCGAACGTCCGATCTGCGAGAAGAGGCCGAACAGAACAAAGCGAAGGAGAAGTTTATATCAAACTACATGAAAGTTAAGATAAGAAGAAAAGAAAAGCCTTAAAACGAATAACAAAAGAATGTACTTTCACCAGTCTGCCTGTCCCAACCTCCACCGGCACTCTCCACCAGCCTCCAGCGGCACACTCCAATCAGACCTTCAACGGCACGCCTTGGCTAAGCCCCCCCCCAACGGCACACTCCCTACCAACCCTCAGCGGTACACCCCTCTAGCCCGTTCCTTCTTCAGCGGCACACCTACTCCAACCCTCAGCGGTACAACCCCTGATGCCCCCAGCGGTACACCCCTTGACCCTCAGCGATACAACCCTTTTGGCCCTCAGCGGCACACTCCTTGGTGCCCTCAGCGGTACACTCTCCTGGCTCCCCAGCGGCACACTCCCTTGACCCAGCGGTACACCAGAAATAATGATAATAATAGAGATAATAAGCTAAAATAAAACATAGTAAATAAATAAACAGTGACACAAAGCTCAAATAATGATAATAACAATAAATTCAAAAGAAAATAGAGAAATAATAGCAAACAATAATGTTAAATAACAATAATAAATGATAATAAATTCAAAAAGGTGAATAAATAAATAAGAATGATAAAGAAATAAGCAATAATAATAATAAGGTTAAAAGAAATAATAATAACGATAAATGGACAAATAAATGATAACCGAAATAAATAAATAATAATAACAAACCTAACAAAAAATGACAAGCAAATGAATGATAATAAAACGAACAAAAATAATAACAAACCTAATAATAACAATAGTAAATGAATAAATCACAAAAAAAATGAATAAATAGTAATAAAGAATTCACTCAAAGATATATATATAAATTAACAAATGGTAATGATAACATT
This sequence comes from Amorphophallus konjac, assembly GCA_022559845.1. Taxonomy (NCBI): domain Eukaryota; kingdom Viridiplantae; phylum Streptophyta; class Magnoliopsida; order Alismatales; family Araceae; genus Amorphophallus; species Amorphophallus konjac. The sequence continues at coordinate 219,984 of JAHNEJ010002123.1, read as the reverse complement.
TCTTAAATAATAATAAAACAATGGGATCCGCTTCGCAGCCCCGTCTCTCCCGTGACCCGGTGCCAAAGGAACAACAATACTGCCCTTGCGAGTTGGGCCTTAGTCTAGGGAATTATCCCGAAATAGCCATGGCCTGACCTCGCCTCGGGCTGACATTCCGATTAAACCGGACTCATTTCTCCGGCCGGATCCCTTCCGAGCCGCTACTAAAATTGCCGCACGTTCGGCAGACATTTGAACGGATTCATCTCGGTTCCCGCCGCGTTCTTATTACGGACCTACGTCCGAACATGAAAAGGCCCGTGAGTGACCTGCATAGCCGGTGGCTCCTACCCCGATATGGTTGTGAGCCGGCATTGCTCCGGGCCAATAGCTCATCAATTCCGACCCGTTCCTGTCGGGATTCGTTCCCGCCCTTTCATCAAAATTGCCGTAAACTCGGCATACATTTGTACGGGGTTGTTCCCGCCCGCGTCGCACTTTCAATATGGGCCCTTGCCCAAACATGAAAAGGTCGGCAAGTGACCGACGGAATCCGAATTAGAACGAGACGGCTCTCGCCACCCCCAGACTCCTTCCATGGAATATCAATAAGACCTCCGTGGGCCATACTCAGACCTCGGGTCTGTCCCGATCATGGTCATCGTCTGGCTCATATCCTCGGTCTACAACCCGCTCCTTTCGAACACGTTTTCGGTTCTGGAGTCTAGCCCCGGGACTCTCCCCCGTTGCCCTCCGACACCGAAAATATTAATGATGCCCGCGTAAGCCCCGTTCGGACCACGGGAGGCGCCCCCAATATGGTCCTGACTCGATCTCGTACCGGGCCAATAGTTTCGCTGGTTTCCAGCTACAATAACCGAGATTCAACCGAATGTTTTCAGTGTCTCGGAATAATAAACTTGCCGTATCCCGGCATGTATATGTTCCAGGTCCTCCTGCGATGATTACAATATTCTTAAGCCGGACTCTCGTCTGAATATTAAATGGTCTCCCGAATGACCGACATGTTTCGAACGCCCGCTTCTCCGGACACAGGGCTTTTCAGCCGATTCAAGGGATATTCCCTCGTTGCCCCTTAGCACCGGAAATACTAATGCCGCTCATGCAAATCTTGTTTCGACCGCGGGGGGCCCACCGCAGTATGGTCGCAGCTTGCTCTTGCACCGGGCCAACAGATTTACCGGTTTCCGACCGCTCTAACCGAGGTTTAGCCGAATGTTTTTCGTTCTTCTGAACAATAAATTGCCATATCCTGGTATACATATGCTCCAGTCTTCCCGCGACGATCACGCTTTTCCCGAGCCGGACAATCTTCCGAACATTAAATGGCCAGCACATGACCGACATGACCGCGAACGCTTTCTTCTCACCCTCATACGGGGACTTTGATACCTCCTAATAGACTTTTCATGTAATTAATTTCTTGGCCATGAGGCCCTGAATCTCGGCGATTAATCAAGGGTGTTCCCTCGTACGGGGGATGTAAATGATGTCGTGACCTTTATGGCGCGGCAGGTTTTGGGTCCCGACACGAACCACACAATCGTCTGACGAAGTCAGATCGAGCGCACCATGGGCTCTTCGGAGCCCGAATAAATTGTCACTTCGGTGACTGGCACGCCCACGCACTTAATAAACGAATAAACTAACGAGAGAATAATAAGCGAACGAAAAGTGCGTCCACAGGGGGGTGTACCGCTGAAGACCCCTGGGGGTGTGCCGCTGAAGACCCCAGGGGGGTGTACCGCTGAAGCCCATTGGGGCGTGCCGCTGAAGGCCCTGGGGGCTGTGCCGCTGAAGCCCATTGGGGCGTGCCGCTGAAGGCCCTGGGGGCTGTGCCGCTGAAGCCCATTGGGGCGTGCCGCTGAAGGGCTAAATGGGTAATGTTGAGCCCGTTGTGAGCACGAGTTGTGCCCCGTTTGATTTTCTTCGAGGCCCATGGATTGTGGGGTTCTTTGTGATTGATTTCTCTTCACTGTCGTGACTCCTAGGGGCGGCTTCACGGCAGTGTGCACATTCGGGGCATCCGAATGACCAGTCTCTCCCGGGCTGCTTCTCTCGGCTTCGTTGTTGATGCCGAATTGAACAGGATATCCGGGTGCATAATTTTTGGTGTCCACAAATGCCCCCCACCCACGGGTAGCGCAGGCGAAGGATGATCCGGGCGGTGCCCGTGGGTGTACTGGCCCCTTTTTCTCTTTGCTGGTGCCGACAAAGTGTCGGGAGCTGGCCTGGTTTGTTGATCTCTTTATCTTTTCGTCAGCGCCGATGGGGTGTCGGGACCTGACCTGGCTTGTTGCCTCTTGGTCTCTTCGTCAGTGCCGACGGGGTGCCGGGAGCTGACCTGGTTTGTTGATCTCTTGGTCTCTTCGTCAATGCTGACAGGGTGCCGGGAACTGACCTGGTTTGTTGATCTCTTGGTCTCTTCGTCAGCACCGACAGGGTGCCGGGAGCTGACCTGGTTTGTTGATCTCTTGGTCTCTTCGTCAGTGCCGACAGGGTGCCGGGAGCTGACCTGGTTTGTTGATCTCTTGGTCTCTTCGTCAGTGCCGACAGGGTGTCGGGAACTAACCTGGTTTGTTGTCTCTTAGTCTCTTCGTCAGTGCCGACAGGATGTCGGGAGCTGACCTGGTTTGTTGTCTCTTGGTCTCTTCGTCAGTGCCGACAGGGCGTCGGGAGCTTACCTACTTTGTTGTCTCTTAGTCTCTTAGTCTGTGCCGACAGGATGTCGGGAGCTGACCTGGTTTGTTATCTCTTGGTCTCTTCGTCAGTGCCGACAGGGCGTCGGGAGCTGACCTGGTTTGTTGATCTCTTCTTCTCTTCTCTTTTCTCTTTTTTTTTTGAACCACATTACCGATACAAGCGCCCTTTCGGATTTTCGCCGGTACCGGCCCCCTCTTGCTTTTGCCCACGCGCCCTCTCAGGTTTTCACGTGGCGGGGTACCCGATTTTGCCTGTAGCGCCCTTTCGGGTTTTCGCCACAGCCGGGTTATTGCCATTTTTACCCCTGTCCCCGGGTAGGGGCAAGTCCGGCGGGGCATCTCTATTTTTAACCCCATTATCTTTTCTTCTTCCTTCTTTTTTTTTGACGAGTGAGTGATATGCGAGTGTTGGCTAGGGCGCGAAGCCTTGCGCCGGAAGGTAAGGCTTATTCGTTGGCAAGAAGATAATGCCAGCGCAACCGGAGAATTCATGCCGATTCGGACGTAGGGTCCGTAATGGCAATATTATGCGGAGCGGGTGGCTAGGGCACGGGGCCTTGCGTCGGAAAGGGACTTATTCGTTGGCAAGGGATTAATGCCAACGCAAGGATAGAGATTCTGCCGATCCGGGCGTAAGGCCCGTGACGGCGATTCTGTATGATGGGAGGTGACTGAGGCACGGGGCTGCGTGCCAGGGAAGGAGTTGCTTGCTGGCGGGGTAGTGGTGCCACGGCCAGGGTAAAGTTGCAGGGGTAGAGTCGTCTTCGCTTGTGCGGACGCTTCTCCGCGTAGGATTGTGGGGATGGAATGTTTCCCCGGAGACACTTATTATTGTACGTTATCGACTTACTCCTCCACATATGTGAGTGGATGAGTATGTAAGTGCATGCACATATACATGTATATGTATATATATATATATATATATATATATATATATATACTTATTTAATATCTTACATATATTTTGCTCCCCCTTCTTTTACTTTCTCCTTTTATTCCTCCCCCTTTTTTTTACCCCCCTTTTTTCTTCCTTTCTTTTATTTTCCTCTCACCCTTTTTTTTCTTTTTCCCTTTTCTTGTGTCCTTCTCTCTCTTTTTTTCTCTTTTTATTTCCCTCCTTTTCCCCACCTATTCGCCGTATAAAAGGGGTGGGGGCGGTTCATTCGAACCACCCCCGTTCAAACCCCTCCCCCCTTTTCCCTCTCTTCAGCACACGAAGCCCCCTCACCCCTCCTTCGTCTTCTCCGTTGCCGAGGGCCGCCGTTGCGGCTGTCGTCGTCGTCGCTGCGGTGAGGGCACCGCCGCGAAGGCCTTCCCCCTCCCTCTCTCTTCTTCTTTCCCGCTTTCTTTCTTCTCCCTCTCTCTCCTTCTTTCCCCCCTTCCCCCCATCTTCTTCTCTTCGTCGTCGGGGCACGGCGGAGCCCTGGGCTCCGTCTTCTTCTTCTCCTTCTTGCCGGCCTTCCCCCCTTCTCTTCTCTCTCCTTATTCTCTTTCTTCCCTCCCATCTCTTCTTCTCCCTCTCCTCCGACGTCGTGGCGGGGGAAGGCTATCGGATGCCGGTTGTGCCGGCGAGGGAGGCGTGAGGCGTGCCGGGGAGAGAGCGCTTAGGCGTACCGGCGAGGGGCTTCACCGGGTGTGCCGGGGAAAGCCCTCTAGGGGTGTACCGGGGAGAGCCCTTTAGGGCGTGCCGGGGGGCCATGTCGGGAGGTGTGCCGGGGAAGACACTCGGAGTGGGCCGGGGAAGCCCTCCGTGGGCGTGCCGGGGAGGGCACCAGAGGGGCGTGCCGGGGAGCGGCTCGTCTGGGTGTGCCGGGAAGGCTTCCCTGGGGCTGTGCCGGGGAAGGGCATGTCTGGGCGTGCCGGGGAAGGGCTTCCCATAGGCGTACCGACGAAGGCCCCGGAGGGTGTGCCGGTGAAGGCACACATGGGTGTGCCGGCGAGGGTAGCTTCAGGGTGTGCCGGGGAAGGCACTGAGCAGCGTACCGGTGAAGAGGCCTTAAGCCAGGGGAAGAAGACTTTTACTCGGCAGACTTCTGGTGTTGCCTCTCGGGGCCCACCATGACTTTGTTGGGGCCGTCACTCCTTGTGGGCGTGCACCCGTGTTTTCCCTTACGCCTCTGGCCTAGGGGAAACTCTGCCGAAATTTCGTCAGAAATTGGCAATGTTTTATTTATTTTACTTGTAGTAGAGTCCCCTTACAGTCTTTCATTCCCTTTTGCATGAAGCTTATTCTGATCTTCTATTTGTGTATCTTTGCAGACCAATGGCTGCCCCAAGTGGTTCTTCTGCCCCTGCTGCTGCTGTCGGTGCCGACCTTATTCCGCGGGGTCCAGTGCCAGCGGTCACATGGCTCAACGTGGAGGACCTAGACTGAGAGCATGCGGAGATAGCCGCCTTGGCAGAGTCATCGGGGTCTGACCGGGAGACCATGGACTTCGGCAGGCTGGCCAGGGTCGAGGGCGGCTTCACGTTCGACCGGGCCACGGGGGAGTACAGGAAGGACTTCCCGAAGGATAGACACCTGGTCCGGTTTCTGAAGCATTTTCGCTCGCGGGAAGGGCGAGACTTCCGGGCTGTGAAGAGTGCCGAGCGGGCCATCCTGCAAGCCCGAGACAACTTATTATACAGTGTCCCCCGGAGCATCCCAATGTACCTGGTGGGAGAGGCCAGGGAGTGGAAGCCCGTTCTGGGGATCGAGGGGGTGCTGCCAGCCGAAGACAAACTGGTGCGAGCACCTCAATTCACTCCGGTAAAATGGGACATGTCCGCCGAAAAGGTGCACGGCAAAATGGGACAAACTGCCGCCCGATTTGGCTTATTCTTGGCTCCCCTAAAATGGGGCTACAGGGAGGAGCCATTTATCTTGGACTGCTTAGCCATCAGGTTCAAGTATGAACTATCACTGGGCTGGTTCGGGGAGCTGAAGCTTCAAGATGCACACAGCTTCCGCGAAGGAGCGGTGGAGTTTACGGAGTACGTGTTGTTCAACTATGCTCCGTTGCTGGTCCGAGTTGGTATCTACCACAGTGTGTACGCCTCTCGGTATGGCTACCCCATCTCCAAGGGTCTTTGCTGTGGTATGATAGAAGTGTTCAGTGCGGAGACCAATACTTTCTACACGGCAGAGGGCGAGACTTCACTTGACTTGTGGAGTCTCAGCCAGCTGAGCGGCTTGCCCATTGACGGGGAGCCTTATGAAGAAGTGTGCCTCCCCGACCTGATCAAGGATGAAACCAACGGGGATGGGTACTATTCCCTGGGGTATTCGTACCAGTACCTTATGAAGGCGTATCGGGAATTATACCAGCTGTCGCATGGTAGGAGGCAGCCCGCCCGTGGAGACCGGAAGAGGGTACGCATGACCCTGTGGCTGCAATATTTCTATGATGGGCTAAAGCAATATGAAGAATTTCCTTGTGTCGGCACCGCTGTCGCTCGCAAGAAGCGTGCGAAGCCCAAGCTTGATGTGAAGATCCCCTCCAAGGGGCGTTGGAGTGGGCCCAATCCGATGGGTGTCGACCCGCAGACTCACTGCGCCGCCTATCTCACGTATTGGCTATGTTCGTTTGCCATGCCATACGGGGACGAGACGGTTATTCGGCCAGATGCCATCTACCCGGCATGTCAGATGGCGTGGGGCATCAAGCTGTCCCTGTGCCCGGCAACCCTTTGCTTGATCTATAAGGCGTTGGGGGACGTCAGTACTCATCAGTTTTCGAGATAGGCCCGCTACATATGTCCGCTGCATTTCTTCAATGCGTGGGTCTGCTCGCTATTCCCCGAGTTCGCCCCGCGAGCTCTTCAAGACTGGGGGCTGGTGCCGAGAATGCTGGAGTTTGCCAGCGCAGAGCCGGCTTCTACTTCCATGCGGATGTATGACATTCGGGGTCGGTTGACAACGATTCCCCGGGACGCGGCTGGCACTATTCACTTCTGGACGCTGGCCGCGCACTCAAGCCCTCTGGTGAATAACAAGAGGGAATGCAAAGACGACCAGGTGGAGAAGTACGCCCACCCCATCAGCCAGGAGAATGTAGTCCGCCCGTTGCTGGAGCCCGAGCTGAGGGACTGGGCGTTATCTATTCGCCCAAGTGTGCTGGTGTTTAGAAACGGGGATGATGTATTGCTGGAGCCGTACTACCCCTTCCGGTTTGGCCGGAACTTCGGATATGATCAACATATCCCTAGCTATCATGCACAGTTCGGTCTGCCCTCACGGAACATCCGGGGAAGTTTAGTCGCCGAGCATGCCAGGAGCTGGTGGGACTTCTTCCACCAGGCGGACTCTGCCTCCTTCAGGGTGCCAGCCCCGGGTCGCATTCCCCGAGTGACCCAGGATTACATCAAGTGGTGGAATGCCCGGACGGCCTTCTATCGGTTGCATAAGACCGACTGCTGGGATGGAGCCGAGAGGAGGTTCCTCAGCTGGCAACAGATGCCAGTACTTGACATTGAGCCAGATCATCTTCTTCGGCTCAAGAACAAGCAGGAGAAGGAGGTGACGGCATATATGGCCGCCCGTCGGGAAGCCCGGGACGCGAGGCCGACGCCGAAAGTAGAGTTGCCTGCGGTGGCGAAGGACAACTATAAGAAGACATTGAGGGATCTTTGTCGGATAGGGAGTGACCGTCTGGAGCTCATTAATTACCCGCTCCCCATAGAGGAAGAGGGGACTCCTGCTAAGAGCTGGCGTCCAGAGAGGGACCCGATCTGCCCATACCGCACTTTTATGAGGCGGAAGGAGAGGAAGCCCGAAAATTATAAGGACACCACCTGGCTGTACGTTCTCCTCCGGGTAAACGGACTGAAGATTGAAGATCAGACGGCCGCCATCCTGGGCAAGCGCCTGCACATCCCGTATTATTATGCCGATGGGTGGGCATGGACCACTTCAATCTCTTCTGCCACCTCTCTTCGAAGAAGCATGCAGATCTGGCTGCCCTTACAGACAGGTGCCAGAGGGTCGAGGACGTATGCTGGCTGGTCCGAGAGGCGGCGCGTCAGGACAAGGAGCCGTCCATGAGCTACTGGCCGATAACACTTCGGTTGTACACCGGTCCTCACGGTATTTAACCTTTCCATCTCCTTTATTCCCATTGCTGCGACCTTAGCAGGTTATCGGATGCTAATCATATGCGTGTGTCTATTCTGACAGACCATCCCGACAGCGTGCAAATGGCGACGTACCGGAACTTCCTTCGGCTCGTCCAGAAGCCCGCCTATTTTGAGGCCGCACTGCCAGCTCCGACTACGGCTCCCCTGCCCAAGGCTGCGAAGAGGTCCCGGGCCAAATCGCCTGTGAAGAAGGCGGTAGATGCTGCTAAAGCGGCCAAGCAGCGGGACGCGAAGCGGCGAAAAACCGAGGCGGCTAAGGCTTCGACGACCGCTGCCCCAGCACCACGAGTCCCATCTTTTGAGAAGTTTGAGGTCGCCCGGACCGGGCCGAGCCAACCTGTTGGTTAACCTCTCCCACCATCAGTGTATCTTAAGGGTTCTTCTTCTTTTTTTTTTATATTTTGAGGCAAGATTTTGACACTTGAATGTCTCTTTTTGTCTCAGTCTCTGTGGAAGGGCTCGCACCCATGCCCATTCCTGATGTGGAGGAGTCGGTTCCTGCGCCCGTCCCTGATGTGGGTAAAGCTGCGGCCGCGGCAGGGGCGACCTCGGGGCCAACTCCGACTCCCCCACCACAAGCCAAGGGGAGGTCCCGGGCAAAGTCGCCTGTTAAGAAAGCATCGGTCGCCGCCAAAGTGGCTGGGCGGCAGGAGGCAAAGCGAAGGAGGGCGAGGTCTCCCCGGCCTCGGTGACCGTCTCCCCGGTGGCTCCCATTCCGTCTTTCGAGGAATTTGACGTCACTCGGACCGGGCCGAGCCACCATGCGGGTGAGGCTTATCGACCGCTGACATCTTTCCGGATTTATTTATTTTCCCGGGTGAGCCCTTTATATGCACGTGAGCATTGCCTCTCTTCCTTTCAGACGGTGCGAAGAAGCCGTCACTTGTGCTGATCTCAGGCGAGGGGGCGGCTACGGCTCCCGAGAAGGCCTTGCCTGCCGAGGAGGCCCGTGGGTCACCCGGCGCTGTAGGAGCTGAAGAGGGTATTTGTCTTTGTCGGCCCACTTGATTCCTTTCATTCTTTGGGAGCCAACTGGGTTTGATGTGACCCGTCTTTCCCTCTCCTTTTTTTTATGCGACAGGCACCGCTGGGGCAGTTACTGGGCTATTCGGGCCTCGCCTGTATCTCCCGGGGACGCAGCTGTACATGAGGAAAATGCTGAAGTCAGTCGTACCCACCTCATCCAGCCCGCGGGGGGATGCGCCAGTCATTGACCTCGAAGAGGAGGTCCCTTTGCCGGCAAGGGAGGAACCCATGGTGGCTGAATCTTCATCGGGTGAAGAGGTAGATTACAACTATTCCTCCAATGAAGTGGCTTATGACAAGGGCGCGTCTGAAGCATCGGGGCTGCCCGAGCTGGTCTTCAAGGCCCCCTTACTTGCTGGCTCCTCAAGCTTTATGGGGAGGGCTGCTGTAAGTGTGAGTTTGCTTGGGCCGGACCCCCTTTTTTTTCCATAGTGGGCTAATGATCTCGTTCTTGTTGTCCTCGGATTTTCAGGAGCTTACCCAGCCGGAGATTGTGGGGAAGGCCGCTTCAGTCGCGCCGGTCGACCGCCCGGCGGGAGCCGCTGCTGGCATGGGCAAGCTAGCCCTCTTGCTCGACGCCCTTCAACGGGAGGCGTCCGCGGAGCCTTTAAGTGCTACCAAAACGGCGGACGAGCCTCTGGAGGAGGGGGAGATTACGCCCGAAGGCAGCATCATCCCGGTGGCCGAGGTAAGCACGTGGGGCTTATGGTTCTTCCCCGCATTTTGACTTTGCGTGATCTGTTCTAGGCAGCGGGTGGCTGACTCTGCTTCCCATGAGCAGGTGATGCCGACAGGAGGGAAGACGTCCGGTCGTGTCCGGAAGGCTGTCGCGAAACGGAGGCCAAGCATTGGCCCAATAGCGGTGGAGGGGCTGGCTCCTGTCTCGGGCTCACGGGTGGAGAGCCTTGCGGCGCTCGTAGAAGCGGGGGGCATCCCCCAGCTGCTAGTTCCACTTCTGCCTCTCCCGAAGCTCCCGGCCCAAATGGAGGACCCGCTCCTGAGGCAGATATTTGCGGGGCTTCGCGCACATCTGGAGGGATCCCAGACGCGCGAGAGGAGTTTATGGGCGGCGGCTTCCGGTCCGACTTTACTCGAAGCCCCTCCTTCGGCTGGAGTAGCGGTACCTGCACCCCCGCCGGTTGAACTAGTGGCAGAGGCAGGCCGGGTAGGGGAAGAGGAGGCAGGAGAGCAGCGGATGATGGCGGCGCCAGATGCTTCGGCGATGATCTTACCCATTCCCCCAGCGGTGGTTGGCCAGAGGTCCTCTGTCGAGCCAGGCCGGCCAGGGGACTTGACTCTTGCTGTTCCGTCCTCTTCAGCCGCCGTGGACGCCGATTTGTGGGCGAAGGTGGATAGCACCGTGGAATTCACTCCCCCAGTCGTGCCTTCGGTCAGTCACACCTTGTCGAAGGCGCCAGTCCATCAAATGCTGGTAACGCTGCGGACGATGCTCTTTGCCGACCTTTCCTTATCATACCGGGAGGTACATACCATAGTGACGCAACTGACCGGGGCGTTACAAGTGCTGGGCTGTCCACTGGGGGAATGGTCGTGACGAGTCTTACTATTACTGAAGTATGTTAAGCGTCGCGAGTTCCTCGAAACCCAGGCTCCTGACGAATGTGCCGCCCTTGATGCCCAGGCCGGCGAGTACTTACAAACTTTGGAGGCCCGGCGTCACGATGAGGGGCGCTATGAGAGGGCTCTCGGGAAAGGCCAGAGCAATGTTCGCTCCCTTAAGAGCCGCATTGCGAAACTGGAGAGCTACCTTGCCGCAGCTAGGTCCAACCTTGCCGAAGCCGAAAGAGCGGTCGAGGCGGAAGGCGAGGCTCTGGCCGTTGCCCAGGTCGAGGCGGCGTCCGTGGATGCGGAACTTGCTCGACTCGAAGAACGGAGGGGCCGCTTGCGCGACATGACGAATTTCCCTTGCGTCGGAATCCTCCCCCTCGAGGACATCTTCAGGGGCACCGACTGAGCGTTGGACCCCTTAATTCCTTTCTCTTTTTTTTGAATGTAACGTAGGGGTATGCCCCGAAGCTCATGTAGGTCGATTTTTTTTATCTGAATTGAACAACAGATTTATGGTTTCACATGCTCTTCTAGCACGCATTCCCCTAGGGGGCCTCTTTTCTCCTTCCTCCTCTTTCGCGTATATCGTCCCTTCTCTCTCTCTTTTTTTTGTGCCGGGACACATCGGGAGGGCGTGAGTCTTCGCGATGGTTCGCTCAAGGAGGACCGGGCAGGAACCCATGTCAGGGCACGGGAGAGCGCTCGCCTTCCCAGGGGGAGGACGAGGGGACCACTCCACCATACCGAACGGGCGACTCACTGGCCTCGCCACAACGTTGGAAACGCGTACTGGCCTCAGGCGGGGGGGTCTCGGTCAGAGACCGGGTTTCTCGTCGTCCATAGGGGACGGAGAGAAGGGTTTGTCTAGTCAATGACCCGGACGGGAGATCCGAGCCAAAGGGGTACTCACCGCCCGGGGGGGACGGAGAGAAGAGTTTGTTTAATCAATGACTCGGATGGGAGATCCGAGCCAAAGGGAGTTTGTTTAGTCAATGACCCGGACGGGAGGTCCGAGCCAAAGGGGTACTCACCGCCCGGGGAGGACGGAGAGAAGAGTTTGTTTAGTCAATGACCCGGACGGGAGGTCCGAGCCAAGGGGGTACTCACCGCCCGAGGAGGACGGAGAGAAGAGTTTGTTTAGAAATTTCTTTTAGTCCTTCCGTTCCTACGGGGCGACGACTGGAAATGGGGGGAGTTCCCCCTTTCTCGGCTTCCACTCTTCCCTTGCTCTTGTATCTTTCCCTTCTTTTTTTTTACTTCCCCGTTTTTTTCCTTTCTCTTTCTTTTCTTTCTCTCTTCTCTTCTTTTTCCTTTTCTCCTCTTTTCTTTTCTTTTTTTTTCTTTCTCTCTTCTCTTTCTTTCTCTTTTTTTCTTCTCCTCTTCTTTTTTTCTTTCTTTTCTTTTTTTCTCTCTTCTCTTCTTCTCTCTTTTTTTTCCTCTCTCCTTTTTTTTCTCTTTTTTTTCTCTCTTTTTTTTACCTTCCTCTTCCCTTTTTTTCTTCTCGCTTTTTGAAAACATGGATAGTGGTCAAGTTGTTTGGACATTAATCACGCAAATCCACCCAAAATAGGGTGGAGGGTTATATTATTGATTGAACGGGGGCGTCGGAGCGTGGTACAGTCTCAGGTGCCTTCCATTAAGAGGCGGGAACTGAACTTCCCCGCGATGGTTGACAATTACATAGGCCTCGCCTTCGTAGACTTTTTGGACCACGTAGGGTCCGGGCCAGTTCTCATTCAGCTTACCCTTAGGGTTGGCAGTCATGAGATCTCTTCTCTTGACCAAGACGAGGTCGCCCTTCTTGAATTCGCGTTCCTTGACAAGCTTGTCAAATGCGCGTGCAATTCGGGCCTAGTAGACCTGAATGTTCTGTTGGGCCTAGAGCCGCTTTCCCCCTAGACTGGAGAGTTCCTCGAGCCTTCGTTCAACGTTGGTCTGTCCTTCAAGGACAAGCCCATGTTGAATGGCGACCCTGAGGGACGGTATCTCCAGTTCAACGGGGACGATTGCCTCCGAGCCATATACGAGAGAAAAGGGCGAGCAGCCTGTTGGAGTCTTGTATACGGTTCGGTACGCCCAAAGCGCCTCGTACATCCTTTCTTCCCAGTCCCTTTTGTTAGAGCTGACAGTCTTGGCCAGGAGAGTGCAGAGTGTCTTATTAAAAGCTTCGGCCAGCCCATTAGCCTGTGGGTTGTAAGGAGTCGATGTCCTCCAATCAATTTTATATTTTTCTGCCAGCCGGTAGACCTTCTGGTTGCGGAAGTGGCTGCCGTTGTCTGACACAACTCGGTCGGGCGCGCCAAATCGGAATATGATATTACGGCGGACAAACCTGACCACGATCTCTCCGGTGACCTCCCGTAAGGCGACAGCCTCTGCCCAGCGGGAGAAGTAGTCGGTTGCCGCCAAAATGTACTTGCAGCCTGTGGAAGATGCAGGTAAGGGACCCACGACGTCCGTTCCCCACTGGGCGAACGGCCAACTGGGCGCGGTTGGGTGTAACTGCACGGGGGGCCTTCTGGGTATGGTGGCATGCTCCTGACATTTCTGACACGACTTAGCATATTTGCAGCAGTCGTCGAACATTGCAGGCCAATAATAGCCGAGCTTCTTTATTTCAATCTTCATTTTCGGCACCGCCTGGTGTGCGCCAGCTGTCCCGGCATGGACCTCCTTCATGACCCTCCAGGCTTCTTCAATGGATAAGCATTGGAGGAGTAATTTTTGCTTGGCGTCGGCCACTATTCGGAATAATATTCCGTTTCGGAGCTCATAAGAATCCTTAATTCTGATTAGCCTGATCTTCTCCTCTCTCTTCTTGGGCAGCTGCTGGTACTTGAACCACTGCATCAGGGGGTCTCTCCAGTCAGGTAGGCCAACGGCTTCTGCTGTGGTGACTTCTAGCTCTTCTTCTTCTGGCTCTTCTTCTATCATACTGGGCATCTGGCGCTGATTTATTACTTGGATACTGAGAGATCCATCTGGAGGCACTGCCAGTGAGCTTGCCAGGTTTGCCAGGGCGTCGGCCTGTGCATTCTCCCCCCTGGCGACATGGCCTATCTCAAGGAGGTAGAACCGTTCCATGAGTCTCTTCGCCTTAGTGTGATAAGGGAGCAGCTCAGGTTTTCGGACATCAAACTGTCCCTGGACCTGCTTGACGACCAGCAGCGAGTCGCCGAATACTTGGAGCATTTTGATCTCCATTTGGAGGGCCACCTGAAGGCCGATGATCAGAGCTTCATACTCTGCTTCATTATTTGTGCAGGGCTTGCTAATGCAGCAGGAAGTGTGCATCACTTCTCCGTCTGGCGATTTGAGGACGATGCCGGCTCCGGCCCGTACCTTGGCGCGTCCGGACGGGGTCACTTCTGTTCTCGAAGCCCCGTCAAAGTATAGCTGCCAGATAGCTTGTTGGACATGATCCACCTCCAGTGTCTCATCCTCGGGTAGCTCTGTGGCCAACGGGGAGTCTTCGGGCACAGGGTGTGCTGCGAAGAAATCCGCGACGGCTTGTCCCTTAACGGCCTTTGCGGCACATAGGTGATGTCAAACTCCATGAGCAGCACGGCCCATTTGCCAAGGCGCCCCTTCGGGACAGGCTGGGAGAGAATGTGCTTGATGGGGTCAGCCCTGGATATTAAGCTTACTTCAAGGGACAGCATGTAGTGCCTCATCTTCTTGACTGCGAAGACCAAAGCAAGGCAGACTTTCTCTATCGGAGTGTACTTGGCCTCCGCCCCCACCAATCTCCGGCTGAGGTAGTAGAGCGCCTGCTCCTTTCCCTCATCATTATTCTGGGCGAGCATTGCCCCAGTGAATATTCGGTAGCCGCTATGTAGAGAATAAGCGGTCTGCCTTTAACAGGTGCCCCCAGGACTGGCGGGGTCTTCAGGTACTCTTTTAGCTGGTCGAACGCGTGCTGGCATTCGTGACCCCAGCTGAAGGGTGCATTCTTCATCATTAGTCTGTGAAAGGGTTGGCAACGCCCCGACAGGTTGGAGATGAACCTGCGGATGTAGGCTAGACGGCCTTGTAGGGACCTTAGCTCTCTTAGACTCTTCGAAGGGGGCAATTCCTGAATGGCTTTTATCTTGAAGGGGTCAATCTCGATCCCTCTGTGCCGGACAATAAAGCCGAGGAACTTTCCACTGGACACGCCGAAGGCGCACTTCATGGGATTCATTTTCAGCCCGTACAGCTGGAGCCTTTGGAAGACGACCCTGAGGTCACTCAGATGCTCATCTCTCTTCTTAGTTTTGACAACCAGGTCGTCGATGTAGCATTCGACCTTGCTGTACAGCAGCTCGTCGAAGATCTTGGTCATCGCCCGCTGATATGTAGCACCGACATTCTTGAGGCCGAAGGGCATCCTCTTGTAGTGGAATATCCCCTTGGGCGATCTGAAGGCTGTGTGAATCCGGTCGTGGTTGGCTATCCAAATTTGGTTATAGCCGGACGATCCGTCCATAAAGGACAAGGCCTCGTGGCCAGTGGTTGCATCAATCATCACTTCGGTGATAGGCACCGGAAAGTCATCTTTTGGGCAGGCTTTGTTCAGGTCGCGGAAGTCCACGCAAATCCTGATCTGTCCATTCTTCTTCTTCACCGGCAAAATGTTGGCCAGCCAAGTGGTGTACTGGTTCTCTGCCACGAAGCTGACATCTATGAGCTTGTCGACCTCCTTGCAGATCTGGCTGATCAATTCCGGCCTCATACGCCGGGGAGACTGCTTCACTGGTTCCACCGTGGGATCAATGGCCAAGATGTGCTGAGTCACCTCGGGGCTGAGCCCAGGCATTTCTTTATAGTTCCAGGCAAAGCAATCCCGGAATTCTTGCAGCAACTTTGTGTATTGCTCTCTCTCCTGTGGGGGCATAAGAGCACTCAGAAAGGTCGGCCTGGGGTCACCTTCTGTGCCAAGGTTGATCTCAATCAATTCGTCGACTGTGGCCTGGCCGCCATTTTCAATTTCCGGCGGGGCTGGCGACAAATCGACGAAGTCTTGATCTTCATTGTCTTCGGGCTCGAGGATGCCATCCCCCTCTTCTTGTTCCTCATGAAGGGGCGCGGAGGCTGCATTTGTTGCGCATTCCTCCGGGACTATAGCTGCCAGGTCCGCGGGGTCCGCTGCTGCAGAAAGGCACAAGGCCACCTCGGGGTCTTCTGTGTACTCATCATAGACAGCTCCGGCGGGGGCCGGGGCAGCCGCATCTTCAGGCGCCTGGTACTGGATGGATAGTGTATAGGCTCCTCTTCTGGGGATGTCCGCCACGTGGGGGCGTGGTGGGGCTACCACATAGTGTCCCATTCTGAGCTCGTCCCTGTCAATGAGGTTTTGAGCAATGTCTTTGAAGACATAGCAGTCTTCGATGGCGTGGCCCAATATCTGGTGGTAGGGACAAAACAGTGGGTCCCCACTTCTTCGGGCGTCCTGCGGCCTCTTGGACCGTGGGAGGGAGACCTTGCCGTAATGGCAGGCCCAGTCAAAAATACCCCGAGTCTTCTCTCTTGGGAAAGAGTAGGGCTTTTGCAGCTTCTCTTGGAGTGTCAGGCCTTGCCTGGTTGGCCGCTCGATTAATGGGCTTGCCGTGTCTCTTGTCTCCCTTCTTGACCAGATGGGGACATCGGGACTGGTGTCTCGGGGTCGAGACAAGTAGCCACCCCATGGGCGGAGAGACCCTGGATGAGGTCGGCAACTAGCGAGGTCAACTCAGCCAGCCGTGCTTTTAACATTTCGATCTCCCGTTGCTGCCTATGGTACAAGGCGTACATGACGGGGTCATATCGAGGGGAATTTGGGGCATGACCCATGCTTCTGCTTCTTGCTTCGCCAGCAGGCCGAAGTGAGGGCGTCTCAGCGGTGTGCTCTTGCGAGGCTAACCTGTCGGAGAGAGAGGGGGTTTTCCCCGTGCAGCGGCGGCGGAGAGGGTTCCAAAGGAACACTTCTTCATCTTGTGCCTCCTCAGCCGGAGGCCTGGGATATACTTCTTGGTGGGCTTCCCGCAAATCTGCAACTTCCGCGGGGTCGTCGCCGGACAAGGCCGAAATCGATATCACATCAGTTTCGTAATAATCTTCTAGTGAAAAGCCCAGACCGGGGTGCTTGGTGATTTGCAGCAACCGTCGATCCAGGTTTGGTGGGTTCCACATTCTTTCGAACATTTCCTTCCGGCTGGAGGGTTGATAGGGGGGGATCTTTTGCTTTCTGACCATTCTGGCTGCCTGGTCGGTCATGTGGGGGAGTCCCGCAATGGGGACGTGCGGGTCATGCAACTCGTCAGGAAATCGGCAATCATCGTCTTCCATGACTGGCTTTTCCCCGGCAACATAAAAGATAGTGGATGGCCCCTCCGGGTTAGGCACTTCAAAGGTCCTCAGCTGCTCGGCCGCTTGACAGTCAATTTCCGTAATGGGCTTGATGATCCATGGCGGGACTCTGACATCCTCCAGCAGGTCTTCGAGGCAAGGCGTCCCCGGTGTGGAGTAGATGGGGAGAGGGGCTGCCTTAAATACCCCCCCCCCTCTTGTGCAATGAATGGTACATGTGGGGGAGCCACATAACCTGGGGGCGGCGGAGGAAACCAGCTGCCCGACTCCACTTTCTTCTTTCCCTTGTCTTGGGCGGCTTGGGGAATTTGCTTCGCCTTTTCTAAGTACAGATTGGCGTCTGACAAATGACACTCGAACACCTCGAACGGGTGGAGGTCGGCGAAGATCCTGACTTCCTTCCCCTCGCAAGGGTATTTAATGCATTGGTGCAGGGTGGAGGGCACCACTCTATTCTGGTATAACTAGGGCCGTCCCAGCAACGCCTTGTAGGAAGTGTTGGAGTTGATGACGTGGAACTGGACCTTGGTGGTGAAATCATCAAAAGTCAAGTTGAATTCTACAACCCCCATGGGGACCTCACATTTCTGGTTAAAACTAGCAATCTTGACATTTTTGACCTCAACCAGGTGTACGTCAAAGTAGTGCTTTTGGTACACCCGGTAGGGGAGTATATTCACTGTTGCCCCTGGGTCGATTAGGACCCTGTTGATAGGCTGGCCGTTCAACTGCCCTTTCATGTAGAGGGGTCTGTTATGGCTGCAAGTGGGCAGGAGCATGTCATCTTCTGTGAAAGCCACGGCCACCTCAGGTGATATCTCTGCTAGGCAAGCTTCAAGATGTGCTGGCGTCTGGAGCACGGCAATGATGGCTTGCTGTGTTTCTTCGTCCAAAGATAGCATCTCCCATACGGTAAACCGGGTCGGGATCTTTTTGAGGTGTCTGACTATTCGGTCGGCAGCCCGCACCTTGAGTAACTTCATCTCTTCGGGCTTGCCGCGCCTGCCCCCACCTTGGAGCTGGGGTGTCAGATCAGGGGATGCCAGCTTTGTGGGCTCTGTTGCAGCCTGTTGAGCCGGCGGGGCCTGCTGGGCTTCCTCCGTCCCCCGCATGAATTCGGCGAGGTTTGGGATGTCACTGTTGTCCGCTTCTGGCTGAGGAAGAGTTGCCGCCGGTAGAGCTTGAGAGCCGCTTACTTTTTCGGTCGAAGGACACCCCTGGGAGCGTGCCTTCCCGCCTGCTCGGGCTAACAGGAATTCGGCGAATGAAGGGGTGCCTCGGCTCCTAGCCCCTACGGGATAGAGACCCGCCGGAGGAGGGACCTCGGTGCCTCGGACCTCAGGGTCGAGAACCTGGTATGGTTGTTCCCCCTGAGCATGATGTTGAGGTTATCCTGAGGAGGGCGCCCCCACTTCCTTCCCGACCTGGTGGCATGTTGGGAAGTGGAGACTTCAGCTTGATTCACCTCTGGCGGCTCATGGGGTGGCTCTTCTTTTGTTTCCTCCAGGGAAATGGCAGTGTTGAATAAAGCCGAGAGGGTGTTGCAGGCGACGACGACCTCCCTCTTCTTCTTCTCCCTGGGTCTTCTCTTCTTCTTCTTCTTTCCTGCTGCGGCGGATGGCTGCTCTTGGGGAAGTTCAGCCCATAAGGGAGGCTCTTTCTCTGCTTCAGCTTCTGTCCCTGGAGCCAGTTCGAGTGATTTGAACTCCTCCCATGGGACATACTCCTTCAGCTCCACGGGCTGGATTTCGGGCTGCTCATAATCTTCGAGCCCATCAATAATAGCCTGGAGTCTTTGGACCGCCGGACTGGTCTTCTGACGCATCCACAGCGAGACAGAGCTCTTTTTGTTATGAGTGGGCCGCCTCATGACTAGCCGAGGGGCCGTGTCGTGGCGAACTGGGCTTGCCGGGGTCGGTGCAGGCAGGGGTGTCGCATCCCTCAGACGAACTCCGGGGCTGGGTCGAGGGACGTGTGCTCTTCTATTCTTTCTAGTTGCAGTCTGCCAACCTCCTTGATCCTGAGGCGGGGTCGTGATGAAGGTCTCATAAGTGGCGCGGGCGCAGGCCTCCGCCCATTCCTCAGGCAACTCCTGGTATAGCGAGACCATGTTGACAGTGGAGGTTATGCTGGGCAACTCATGCAGTTGCGGGGGGTCTACTCTATGCTCCCCCATGTCCAGCTCCCCATTCTTGATTAAGGACTCAATAACATCCTTGAAGACATAGCAGTCTTCAATGGTATGCCCGAGCACTCGGTGGTACGGGCAGAAGCGCGGGTCATCCTTTTTCTTTAGGTCGCCGGGCCTTTTCGGCTCTGGCAGTGTAATTTTGTTGTAGCTGGTTGCCCATTCGAACAGGAGCTTGGACTTGTCTCGGGCGAAGGAATACAGCTTATTTCTCATCTTCTCCCTTAGTGAGGGGCCCTCCCGCCGTTCTGTGGTTCTGGGCGGAGGAAGGTCGGCAGCCCCCTTGGCTTTCTCTTTCTGCTTTTCAAAAGCCTGGAAATCTAATGTGTGCACCTCAGGGGGAGCTGGCTTCTTCTCGGCCTGCCTGGCTCTTTGGCTTGACATGGCCGGGGTGGAGGAGTATCGGGCCAAAAATGCCTCTATCTCTGCTACCACATTGTTCAGGCGGTCAAATGTCTTGACGTGGGTGCCAATCATCGTTTCCAGGATCTCCTTTTTCAAGTTCTGTTTGCAGATCTGCACCGCATCCTCCTGGTGTGGGGGACGCCTGCACCTCATGCTGAGGTTCCTCCATCTCTTGATACAGTCGAGGGCCGACTCGTCATTCTTCTATCTTGTGGCGTAAAGTTCTGCCACGGTGACCTCCCGTTCTACAACATAGAATCTTTCTTTGAACTTCTTTTGCATGTCGGGCCAGTCGGCGACAGACCCGGGTGGCAGGCCGGAGTACCACTCAAAGGCAAGCCCGGTGAGTGTCGAGCCGAAGAACTTCAGGAGGTAGGCCTCATCAGCAGCTAAGTCCCCCATGATGTTCACATAATAAGCAATGTGCTCCCTGGGGGACCCTTGCCCGTTGAACTTTTCGAACTTGGGTGGCTTGGTGACGCCCACCGGCAACTTCTTCGCAGCATGGTAAGCAGGGTAGGGCACCCGGTAGACGTCAAACGACGTCTGATCCCCGTCACCTCTCACGGCCAGTTTCATGTCTATCACCTGTTCCAGCATCAACCGGCTAACTGTTGCCGGGTCGACCGGACTCGGATAAAAATGTGCGGGCTGCGCGCTCGAGGTGGCCAGCACGGTTGCCTGGGGGGCCATGAGGGACCCTTGGGAAAGTGAGGCCTATGGCGGGGTCGGTGCGGTGCAGTGTGCCTGCTGCAGGGACGTGTCCCCGAGAGGGTTGAGGGCTGCAGGAAGGGCTGCTTCTGAAAATTGCCCCCTGTCCCTGGGCGCTTCGGGTAAAACCTCGGTCTGCCAGGACATCGGGGGCGGTGTGTTCCGCTCATTCAATTGCTTTTTAAGCGACTCAATTTCTTGCTGGAACCGCTGCATCATGAGCAGCATTGCAGGGTCAGCTGTGGGGAGACGGGGCATGCCCCCCGTCTCTTCGGCCGGGGCGTCCTCGGATGATGTGGAGGGTCCACCGCTCGTGTCGCCGGTGGTGACCACGTTAGCCGTGAGGGCTGCAAGGGGCTCTTCAGGTAAGGTCCCTTCGGCGCCTGTGGGTGTCGCGCTGCCTGTGGCTCTCCCTCTTCTAGTAAGGGGTCCCGGCCTGGCGGCAAGTCTGGCCATTTCTTCCGGATCGGCAGGCAAGGCCCCATACCGACCGTGAACTCCTGCCATATGGCAGGTGAAGGTGTGCCATCTTTTGTTTCTCTTCGTCGCCTTCCTGGATGATTTCCCCGGGAACACCAGCCTGTCGAAGACCGATCGTCGGGGCGGCGCTTCCTCCCGAACAGGGGACTGGCGCGGCTCCTCCGAGCGTGATGGGGACATCACCTCCCATGCCCACGTTCACAGCTCGTCTCCTCGCCCCGGTTGCATCCGGCATGGTCTAGTCATTTAATTTTGAGTCCTATGTAATTTTTATTTGAGTCATTTGATGTATTTTTCCTTTTATTTGAGTCATGTTCCTAGGTCTTGTGTTCATTTCCCTAAGTTTGAGTGTCATTAGGTTGTCTAGTTAGCTATTGGGCCCAATTCATTGGGCTTGGCCCAAGGGCTCTCCCCTACCCCCTCGGTTATTTGTCATTGAGTCAATTGTCAGGGACTTTTGTAGAAATGTGGGTTTCCTATATATATGACCCCATTCCCCCCCCCCATTTCAACTTAATGAATCAATGAATGAAAAAAAATGCCATTTTGTGAGTTCTATCTTTATTTTTATGGTGGAGTGAATCCATTAGTGAGGTGAGAAGCCTTAGGGAGAGAATCCCACCCATCCCTATCTTAATCTCTCTCTTTCACTCCCCTTTCTCTCTCCTCCACACCCAATTTCAAAAATTTTCTCTCTCCTCCCTTCCCAACCACCACTCTCCCACCTATCCCCATTAAAGGCCACTCCCCTTCCCCACACATACCATTACTCTACCCCCTAGTCCCAAGGGAGCATCCCCAATCACTAAGCCACCCTCCAACCACCTCATCCCTTTCCCAAGCACCCTTCCCTCTCCCCCATGCAACCCTCCACCTCCCAAGACCATTTGAATTTGAATATCCCCTTCCCTCCATAGCCCAAAGTCGCCCAACTCATTTTCCCATTGAGTAGGCCACCCCCATCCCCTTCCCTCCACTCCACTCTACCAAGAGCAGCCACCCCATCACCCTTCCTCCACCTTGGCTGAGAGCCTGCAGAGAACCAGTGGAGTGCCGCAGCAACCCCGTCTTCCCCCTGGTGTCCTTGGAGGTCCAAGAGCTATCGTCAGAAGCGTCTGCCTGTCTTCTTCGCAATGGAAGTGGTTTCGTTGTCGTCCGAGCACCGTGCTGCCCGGGAGAGCCGTTCTCCCTCGACTGCGCGAAGCTCTTCTGACAGAGCACCTGAACGTGATTGGAAGCTCTGCCAAGACAAATCCAGCGTGAATCAAGACAAGAGCCCTTCTGCAAAGTTTTTCCTCCTTCTGTCTACTTTCAGAATTAAGAAGCGGAACTCCGTTCGGCATCCTGTAGCAGGAGTTATCAATTTTCTCCCTCAGCCACGCGGTTCTGCTTCCCACAGTCTGCACCGACTTGTCGTCATTGTTCAGAGTTTCCTGGTCTTCTCCGGCATCGTTTGGTTTCCCCGTCAGTTTTTCTGGGAAGAAGACTCGTCCACGGTTCCAACGACTCCAACGGTGCTCGATTCTGAGTTCGGGAGCTGTCGGGGCAACCTCTGCAACCTGCTGTTGGAAACCAGGAGCTGTCAGTCCGAGAATCTACCTCCCTGTTCGGGCCTCCACCCAGACCAGCATCGACAACATAAGAAATTAATAAAATTTGGACGACTTCCCCGGCCTACTACGAAGATTTTCCAGGTGGTTTCGTCCCCAACAAAATTCGGTAGCAGTTGCAATAGTCAATTCATCAGTCTCCTGTCAGCACCCACAGAACTGGGCAGAATCGGCAACCTCCCATCTTCGGTGTTCCCTTCTCAAATTCCCCTCCCCGCTTGGCCGGCTGAAGGCCCCTCCCTGTGTGGAGGTAGTGTTTAGATGTAACTATCATCTTCCCTTCCCCACGATCCCCCCCTTGCATGGGGTGTAGTGTTGTAATAGCTTAAACAGGTCAAGCTACCCCGGCGCGGCGTGTGGGGAACCCACGCTTCCCCGCTCGCCCTCGTCTCCGAGCGGGACCGGTTTCTTCAAACCGGTCGAGTGAGTGCTCCAAAACTTTGCTCTAATTCATGCTTGTTCTTTTAATATTAGTTCATAAACTCCGCTGGCCGTGACGAGAGCCCGATCCTTAAGCTCATTTGCTATAAGTGATCATCGTGGGAAGAGAGTGGAACCCGTGCCCTTTGGCACTTCGTCAGACCCTTGATTTGGGCAGCCATACCCTTGGGGAATCAAACCTTGGCCTTGCTGGCCCTCTACCAGCAAGGGCCTAGCCCACACAACCTCCCCTTGGCATTGCCAAGTTACCCCGGGTCTTAGTGAGCATCGGGTGAGCGGTTGCTATTATCGGTCCGTTTTGAATGCTTAATTGTGCTTGCTTGTTGAGTCCTTGGTTGTGTCACATCAATTGGTATCAGAGCAAGTCATTGACTTGTCTCTATCAAGCCAAGTCCTAGGGCATACTTGCATTGGTGTCATCATCAATCCGACCCTTGCATTGATCCCCCCGATCATCATGACCACCTACTTAGCCTACTCACCACCCATAGACTTCATCCTAGATAGGGATATTACCTTTGACGGATCACGTTCTAGTGACTATCTTAGGTGGGAGGCTACCATAGAAAAGTACTTTGACAAGAATTGGGTATATGGATCCGTGAGAGTCCGAAGGGCCAAGGGACAGTTTCGGGGTCAAGCCAAAAGTAAGTGGGAACACATAGAGGGATTAAGAAGGGTTAGGGGGCAAGAGCCCATCTCCTCATGGGAAGAGATGAAGAAAGAACTTAGAATGATCTACATCCCCAAACATTCCCACTTCTCCTACTCAAGCACCCCTAACCCGAGGAGCACTACCACTCCTCCATCCCCACCCGGCCAACTTAAGACCGACCTTTGGTCTCCACCCCCACCACTCCCAACAAATCACCTCTCAACCATCATAACTACACTTCGTGACCAAGTCCTCTCCCTTAAGACCCAAATAAACCAAGCACCCACCTCTCCGCCAAATCCCATGAGGATCCCCACACCCCAACCAAAACCTCCTTCCACAAACCTCACTATCCAGACCCAATTGCCCCCCACTTTCACCCCCCCACAACTGGCCGATCCTAAGGGGAAGAGACCCCTAATTGACCCAGTTTCCCCAATAAGGACCACCACTACCCCTCCATTTTTCCTTATAAGGGACACTCCCCCCAAGACTGACCAACTCAAGCCACCCCAACCAACTCATCTCCCACTCCCTCCCCCAAAACTCCCATGTCCAAAGCCTCCACTACTACCCTTACCTATCCTAACCCACGTTTCCCACCACCTACCACCCCGGATACACTATGCCCCAATCATCACCACACCCTCAAAAGCCCTTCTCACCTCCTTGGAAGAAGAACCCATGCCCCACCCCATACTGGTGAACACTCCAAACCCACTCTCCACCTTGGAGAAAACCCAAGTCCAAATTGAAGAAGAAACAACACACGAGGGTCTTCACCTTACATCACCATCTCTAGTTGGAGTCAATCTCATCTTAGGGGAAACCCTTGATAGTTGGCTAAAAAAGAGCCCAATAAGAGAGATCATGGCCCCCGATTTCCCACCCATGAAGGAAAATCGTCCCATAGTGCCCATCTCCTCTTATCACACCACAATCCAAGCATCTTATCAAGTTGAGACCTTAGAAGATTTTCTTAGAGGCTTAGCATGGCAAATTGAGTTCACTAGCATGTTGACCCCTATGGCCGAACAACCTAGGAGCCTTGGCCTCCTACACCTATGCATCGGGTCTATCACCTCGATTTGCACCATTGGTTGCTACACTAGCGACCTCCTTCTATTCCTCCCTACACCCGATGAGCCCAGCCTTCTCCTCAATTTAGAGCTACTTATCTTGGGTAGAGAGCCAAACCCTCCCTTCATGGCCGACCCACCCACCAAAAATTTTGGCCCCATTGTCTCATTAGAGCAGGATGACCCACCACTACTTGAAGATCTTGAGGACATAGGGCCCCTCCCCCTCGATAACCCTTTTTATGATCCCTTTGATCCCTTCCAATGGGGGTCAAAGAACCCATGGGACCCAACCACCTTATCCACCACCCACCTTTCCCTATCCTAACCCACCATGTTTGATCCAATCCACCCCATCCTAGACCCAGGTTACACCTTGGGAGCCATGACCTTGGGCCACATATCCCTAGGAAATAAGGTTGTGCCCCACCCCATGATGACCACCTTCTTAGATTCATTCGATCCTTTCCAATGGGAGTTCAAAGGTTGCCCCACACCTATACACATGGAAGTCACCTTTGGGAAAAGCATGCATGTGTCTAGGCTTACCATACCCCTTGGCATGAACACTATGTTGGGTCCATTCATTCATATCACCCACATGTCAAGTAGAAAGTATGAGTGGTCCATATTCGGATGTCATGGTCCACCTACATTCATCATGGGTCTTAAGCATGTCAAAGGCATCTACGGATGTCTGGGTCCCCCAATATTTATCACCAATTTGCATGATAGGGCCACCTACGGGTGCCCCGGCCCACTTAGGCTAACCAAAGTCTACACTGCATCATTACACGATAGGTCTACTTTTGGTTGCCCAGGTCCACCCATCACCCCTAGAATGTCTACATTCACAATATTACATAAAGAGATCCGCAAGCACATTAGCAAGAAGAATGTGACTTATAAAAGGCGAGCCGACTCTCATCGACGTCACCAAGAATTTCATGAGGGTGACTTTGTGATGGTAAGGACGGAGAGGCTCTCCCCGGGAGCCATCTCCAAATTGAGGCCACGTGGGGCTGGTCCCTTCCAGATCCTGAGGCGCATTAGTGCAAATGCCTATGAGTTAGATCTCCCCGAGGAATATGGGGTAAGTCCCACATTCAGTGTCGCCGACCTAGTGCCATACAAGGGACCCACGGTGGTACCTAGTGAGGATATTGAGCATATTCCCTCCGTAGAGAGAGCACCCACCCGTGAGGAGAGTCCACCAGCCAAGAGAGCCCAGCGTGAGCGCATTGAACGAATATTGGATGAACAGGTCACTACCACCAGGAGCAAGGTATACGAGCGCTATCTCGGTAGGTGGATGGATCGGTCTCGTTCGGAAGACTTGAGGGCAGTACCACTTCTACACCCTCCAAGGAGGGAAGGACACTTACTCGACGGAGTCGAGTTCTCCGCACCCCGGGAGTATGATGGGGACATCACCTCCCATGCCCACGTTCACAGCTCGTCTCCTCGCCCCGGTTGCATCCGGCATGGTCTAGTCATTTAATTTTGAGTCCTATGTAATTTTTATTTGAGTCATTTGATGTATTTTTCCTTTTATTTGAGTCATGTTCCTAGGTCTTGTGTTCATTTCCCTAAGTTTGAGTGTCATTAGGTTGTCTAGTTAGCTATTGGGCCCAATTCATTGGGCTTGGCCCAAGGGCTCTCCCCTACCCCCTCGGTTATTTGTCATTGAGTCAATTGTCAGGGACTTTTGTAGAAATGTGGGTTTCCTATATATATGACCACATTCCCCCCCATTTCAACTTAATGAATCAATGAATAAAAAAAATGCCATTTTGTGAGTTCTATCTTTATTTTTATGGTGGAGTGAATCCATTAGTGAGGTGAGAAGCCTTAGGGAGAGAATCACACCCATCCCTCTCTTAATCTCTCTCTTTCACTCCCCTTTCTCTCTCCTCCACACCCAATTTCAAAAATTTTCTCTCTCCTCCCTTCCCAACCACCACTCTCCCACCTACCCCCATTAAAGGCCACTCCCCTTCCCCACACATCCCATTACTCCACCCCCTAGTCCCAAGGGAGCATCCCCAATCACTAAGCCACCCTCCAACCACCTCATCCCTTTCCCAAGCACCCTTCCCTCTCCCCCATGCAACCCTCCACCTCCCAAGACCATTTGAATTTGAATATCCCCTTCCCTCCATAGCCCAAAGTCGCCCAACTCATTTCCCCATTGAGTAGGCCACCCCCATCCCCTTCCCTCCACTCCACTCTACCAAGAGCAGCCACCCCATCACCCTTCCTCCACCTTGGCTGAGAGCCTGCAGAGAACCAGTGGAGTGCAGCAGCGACCCCGTCTTCCCCCTGGCATCCCTGGAGGTCCAAGAGCTATCGTCGGAAGCGTCTGCATGTCTTCTTCGGAACGGAAGTGGTTTTGTTGTCGTCCGAGCACCGTGCTGCCCGGGAGAGCCGTTCTCCCTCGACTGCGCGAAGCTCTCCTGACAGAGCACCTGAACGTGATTGGAAGCTCTGCCACGACAAATCCAGCGTGAATCAAGACAAGAGCCCTTCTGCAAAGTTTTTACTCCTTCTGTCTACTTTCATAATCAAGAAGCAGAACTCCGTTCGGCATCCTGTAGCAGGAGTTATTAATTTTCTCCCTCAGCCACGCGGTTCTGCTTCCCATAGTCTGCACCGACTTGTCATCATTGTTCAGAGTTTCCTGGTCTTCTCTGGCATCGTTTGGCTTCCCCGATAGTTTTTCTGCGAAGAAGACTCATCCACGGTTCCAACGACTCCAACAGTGCTCGATTCTGAGTTCGGGAGCTGTCGGGACAACCTATGCAACCTGCTGTTGGAAATCAAGAGCTGTCAGTCCGAGAATCTGCCTCCCTGTTTGGGCCTCCACCCAGACCAGCATCGACAACAGAAAAAATTAATAAAATTTGGACGACTTCCTCGGCCTACTACGAAGATTTTTCAAGTGGTTTCGTCCCCAACAAAATTCGGTAGCAATTGCAGCAGTCAATTTATCAGTCTCCTGTCAGCACCCACAGAACTGGGCAGAATCGGCAACCTCCCATCTTCGGTGTTCCCTTCTCAAATTCCCCTCCCCGCTTGGCCGGATGAAGGCCCCTCCCTGTGTGGAGGTAGTGTTTGGATGTAACTATCATCTTCCCTTCCCCACGATCCCCCCCTTGCATGGGGTGTAGTGTTGTAATAGCTTAAACAGGTCAAGCTACCCCGGCGCGGCGTGTGGGGAACCCACGCTTCCCCGCTCGCCCTCGTCTCCGAGCGGGACCGGTTTCTTCAAACCGGTCGAGTGAGTGCTCCAAAACTTTGCTCTAATTCATGCTTGTTCTTTCAATATTAGTTCATAAACTCCGCTGGCCGTGACGAGAGCCCGATCCTTAAGCTCATTTGCTATAAGTGATCATCGTGGGAAGAGAGTGGAACCCGTGCCCTTTGGCACTTCGTCGGACCCTTGATTTGGGCAGCCATACCCTTGGGGAATCAAACCTTGGCCTTGCTGGCCCTCTACCAGCAAGGGCCTAGCCCACACAACCTCCCCTTGGCATTGCCAAGTTACCCCGGGTCTTAGTGAGCATCGGGTGAGCGGTTGCTATTATCGGTCCGTTTTGAATGCTTAATTGTGCTTGCTTGTTGAGTCCTAAGTTGTGTCACATCAGAGCGGTTCCTCGATTCTGCACTGGACGCGGGCCGGGCTCCCTCTTCCTGGAAAGTGGAGGCCATTGCCCCCAGCAGTCTCTGGCGGCCGGCGGGGGTGCTACCCGGGCCTCGGAGGTAATTCCTCATAGCCTGCTCGATCCCTTCCCACTCCTGGTCAGGGAGAGCAGCCTGCGGTTGCATGTCGATGATAGCGGCCCGCGGTGACAGCGGTGAGCTTTCTCGGGCAGCACCGGGGTGACGGGTGCTGGTCGGCAAGCCGGGGTCGTGAGCTCGACCCTTTCATTTCTTCTAGCCCTCCTCGGGCGGAAAATGCTAGGCCCCGCCTAGGCGGGTGCAATGGGTCGGGCCTCCTTGGGGACCCAGACCTGCTTCAGTTTGGCCGGCCTGTGAACCGGCGCAGCCTTCGGCGATGCGGCCACAGCAGTGGGTGTCACCTTCTCCTTCAACTTCTCCAGTCCTTGAAAGGAGTTGTGGACTGGGACAGTCGGGACGACACGGTCCGGTGTCACCCGAGACCTCTGCCCGTCCAGGCGGACTCGGAGGGCCCCGACAGTCATAGTCTTTCCAGAGTTGGAGGTGCGGCGTCCAGAGCTGGCGCCGGCGTTGCTCCTCCAGAGCCTTCTTCGGTAGGATGCCGACCCTTGGTGGGATGGGCCGGTGGTTTGGTGCAGGTGGTGCACGTTGCAGCTTAGCGTCATTGCTGGGACGCCATTGTTGTTCTTGGCCACAGCTCGGCCGGTGGCAGCTTCAGTGGCCCCCCGGGCGAGAGCGTTGACCTGGGACCCCTCAGGTGCCTTCATCTCGAGGATGTTGGCAAAAGCCACCCCCAAGAAGTTGGGGAAGCCCACAGTGGGAGGGAAGCTCCCGAAGTTGAGGGGGACCGCCAGGTAGCCACCTCGGACATGGTTCTCGACGACTTGAGGGCCGTAAGTGACAGCCATCGTCAGCACCATGATGCGATTTTCCTGCATTTGAGAAAGTAACGCAATTAGTATCACAAGAGGGGGGCCGCAGGGCCCCTAATTCCGGCAAAGAGATGAAGGGTGGATTCATCCCACCGGGCGTGCCAGACTTGTGGACGCACTTTTTCCACCTGATGTTCTCTCGTTGGTCTATTCGTTTATTGGGTGCGTGGGCGTGCCAGTCACAAAGTGACGATTTATTCGGGCTCCGAAGAGCCCATGGTGCGCTCGACCTGACTTCGTCAGACGATTGTGTGGTTCGTGTCGGGACCGAATCCCGTCGCGTCATAAAGGCCGCGACGTCATTTACATCCCCCATACGAGGGAACACCCTTGATTAATTGCCGAAATTAGGGGCCCTGCGGCCGAAAAGAATAATACTAATTGCGCGAAGGAAAAGTCAGGAATAGATCACACCAAGGGTTGAATTCGGGCCATAGGCCGTCGACCATGTCGGTCACTCGTGGACCTTTTCATGTTCGGACACAGGTCCGTGATAGAAACGCGCCAAGAAAACCGGGGAGAATCCGTTTAAGTGTTTGCCGAATGCACGGCAATTTCCATAACAGCCCGAAAGGGCCCCGGGGCGAGGGACGAATCCGGTCTAGTTGAAATGTCGGCCCGAGATCAGGTCTAGACTCGGCCATATCGGGATAGATCCCGGGACCCGGGCCCGGCTTGAGAAGGCGGCATTGTTGTTCCTTTGATGCCAGGTCACAAGGAGAGACGGGGCTGCAATGTGGACCCTAGCATTTTTCTTTCTGGGATTTTCTTAGTTATATGTTCCTCTCTTTTTTTTTGGCTACTTATTTCTTCTTTTATGCATTTGTTCCGCTTGATTCCTCCCCCCCCCTTTTTTATTATTACTATGATTGTTATTTTCTTACCCCCTCCTTTTTACTGCCATTATCGCCGTTACACACTTGGAGTTCTTTAATTAGCGTAATTTTTATTAATTCATTTGTTATTGCCGTTGTTATTACCCCGCTATGCATAGACGTATATAGGGTGCCGGCGAAGGGAGATGGGGTGTACCGCCGGGGAATGAAGTGTGCCGCGGGGTATTAGAAGGGGTGTGCCGCTGGGGAATGGAGTGTGCCGCTGGGGGATGGATGAGTGTGCCGCTGAGTGTTGAGAGGGGTGTACCGGTGAGGGGAAATAGGGGTGTGCCGGTGAGGGCAACTAGGGTGTACCGCTGGAGGCTAAAAAGTGGTGGGAGTGTGCCGGTGAGGGGCCGGATGAGTGTGACGCTGAGTGTTGAGAGGGGTGTGCCGCTGGAAGCCAGAAGGGGCGTGCCGCTGGGGGTCAGGAGAGGTGTGTCACTGAGGGCTAAACGGAGTGTGTCGCTGGGGGGGGCTAGGATGGATATACCGGTGAAGGTTGGAACAAGAGTGGAAGTGAAGGCCCACTCTTCTGTTATTTGTTTTAAGGCTTTTCTTTTCTTCTTATCTTAATTTTTATGTAGTTTTATATAAGCTTCTCCTTTTCCTTGCTTTATTCCGTTCGGCCTCTTCTCGCAGATCGGACGTTCGGGCTGCCAGGTTGTTAATTGGTCCGGTTCTCGCCATGGTGCCGGCAGCGGCTTAATTAATTGGAAGGTTCCATCATTAATTGTTCCATGCGTTTGTTGCTTCCTTTTACCTTTTTAACATTTTTTTGTTATTTTCTGACGAAAATTCGGCAACACCTCCCCTCTACCCGAGCGTAAGGGAGGTACAGGGAACGCGCCCACATGGAGTGGCGGAACCCGACAACTGGAGGTGGGCGCCCGGAGGCAGCAACACCTTTATAAAACCCCGGAAAACCCAGAGAAAATCGTGAACGAAAGACCTCTAATACTAAACAGAATGGGCTGGGGGTTGGCGGCTAAGGGTGTACCGCTGAGGCACCAGGGGAAGGTCTACCGCTGGGGGGGGGAAAGTGTGCCGCTGAGGGCCTAAAAGGTGTGCCGCTGAGGGCCAAAAAGGTGTACCGGCCAAGAGCCAATAGGGAGTGCCGCTGAGGGCCAAAAGGTGTACCGGCCAAGGGCCAACAGGGAGTGCCGCTGAGGGCCAAAAGGTGTGTACCGGTATAGGAAAGCCAAGGATAGGCTACTGGCTGCTAGGCATTCTAGAAGAGAAGGAGGGTCTTCCTCCCCTCTGGCAGGTTGATACAACTGCTGGCCATAGGGGAGGGCAAAGAACCCGAAAGGCCAAAGATCATACGGGAGCGATCATACTAATATGGAAACCCCAGAAGCATCGGAGAAATAGAGAGATGGAGGAAGAAACGGACAACACATCATACACCGTGAAAACGGGCATAAACCAACAAAATAACAGAGAAACCCAAAGAGGGTGATTTTCATTCATGGGGAGCAAGGGGTCGTGGCCAGCCATACACATTGCCGAGCACGGCCTAGCCGAGGCTACGGGCAGGGAGGAAAACCAAAATACAGGATGAAGGGAGGAAGAAAACAAGGAAAACCCCGGAAGGGAAAGTGTTGGGGATTGAAGCAGGTATGAGCGTCCACTGCTCGTTCCCCCGCACCTTCCCTTGTTACAATCAGCCCTCCCTCTCTCTTACTCTCTCTTCTACCCGGTGGCCGTGCGTATGTCTCTCCCTCTGTCTGTGTCTCTTGCCCCTGCTCTCTCCCTTCTCCTTTTTTTTTGTCTGTCGAAGCGGACCTCCTTTATACTCACAGCAGCGGGAGCCTTTGAGCACGGCAATCGGAGGCGGAAAGCAGCCGATCATGATGGGGTTTGACTTCCCCTGTCCTGGCTGTCAGGGGAGTAGCCTGCGTGGCCCAATCCTTGGCTGACACTCGGACCGACCACTGCGCGCCGAAGATGCGTAGGGCATGGGCAGCACGTCGTTTGGCCGTTGAAAAGGCTTCACGCTGTGCCGCTGGCGGGCTGAAGAAGCGTGCCGCGGGAGGCCTAAAAGGGCATACCGTTGAACGCTGCTAAAGCGTGCCGTGGGAGGCCTAAAACAACTTGCCGCTGAACACCCCTGGGGTGTGCCGCTGAAGACCCCGGGGGGCGCACCACTGAACACCCCTGGGGGTGTGCCGCTGAAGACCCCAGGGGGGTGTACCGTTGAACACCCCTGGGGGAGTGCCACTGAAGACCCCAGGGGGGGTGTACCGCTGAAGACCCCTAGGGGTGTTCCGCTGAAGACCCCAGGGGGGTGTACCGCTGAAGACCCCAGGGGGGTGTACCGCTGAACACCCCTGGGGGTGTGCCGCTGAAGACCCCAAGGGGGGTGTACCGCTGAAGACCCCTAGGGGTGTGTCGCTGAAGACCCCAGGGGGGTGTGCCGCTGAAGGCCCTGGGGGCTGTGCCGCAGAAGCCCATTGGGGCGTGCCGCTGAAGGCCCTGGGGGCTGTGCCGCTGAAGCCCATTGGGGCGTGCCGCTGAAGGCCCTGGGGGCTGTGCCGCTGAAGCCCATTGGGGCGTGCCGCTGAAGGGCTAAATGGGCAATGTTGAGCCCGTTGTGAGCACGAGTTGTGCCCCGTTTGATTTTCTTCGAGGCCCATGGATTGTGGGGTTCTTTGTGATTGATTTCTCTTCACTGTCGTGACTCTTGGGGGCGGCTTCACGGCAGTGTGCGCATTAGGGGCATCCGAATGACCAGTCTCTCCCGGGCTGCTTCTCTCGGCTTCGTTGTTGACGCCGAGTCGAACTTATCCGGGTGCACAATTTTTGGTGTCCACATCTCCCTGTCTTACCTCTTCTTCCACCGTCTCCCAGAAATAGAAACCAATGTACAGACTTGGCTGGTTGAGGCACGAACGCAGCAACAAGCAATGTACAGACTTAGAGCTGCAATGTGTAGACTTCGAGCTGGCCAACGTACAGACTTTGGACTGGCCAATGTATAGACTTTGAACTCCAGCCAATGGCTAATGTACAGACTTTGAGCTGCAATGTACAGACTTTGAGCTGTAATGTACAGACTTTGAACAATGTATAGACTTCGAGCTGGCCAACGTACATACTTTGAGTTGGCCAATGTATAGACTTTGAGCTGCAGCTAATGGCCAATGTACAGACTCTGAGCTGCAATGTACAGACTTTGAGCTGCAATGTATAGACTTCGAGTTGGCCAACGTACAAAATTCGAACTGGCCAATGTATAGACTTTGAACTCCAGCCAATGGCTGATGTATAGACTTTGGGTTGGCTGACGTACAGACTTTGAGCTGTAATGTACAGACTTTGAACAATGTATAGACTTTGGGTTGGCCAATGTACAGACTTTGGACTGGCCAATGTATAGACTTTGAACTCCAGCCAATGGCTAATGTACAGACTTTGAGCTGCAATGTACAGACTTTGAGCTGTAATGTACAGACTTTGAACAATGTATAGACTTTGGGTTGGCCAATGTACAGACTTTGGACTGGCCAATGTATACACTTTGAACTCCAGCCAATGGCTAATGTACAGACTTTGAGCTACAATGTACAGACTTTGAGCTGCAATGTACAGACTTCGAACTGCAGCCAATGGGCAACGTACAGACTTTGAGCTGCAATGTATAGACTTTGAGCTGGCCAACCTACAGACTTTGGGTTGGCCAATGTATAGACTTTGAGCTGCAGCTAATGGACAATGTATAGACTTTGAGCTGCTGCCAATGCATAATGTATAGACTTTGGGTTGGCCAATGTATAGACTTTGAGTTGGCCAACGTACAGACTTTGGGCTGGCCAATGTATAGACTTTGAGCTGCAATGTGCAGACTTTGAGCTGAAGGATGTACAGACTTTGTATGCAGCAACCAGACGATGTACAGACTTCGGGTCGCAGCGACCAGCCAATGTATAGACTTTGGGCTGAGGGACGTACAAACTTCGTGTGTGCTAGTAGCCAGTGTACAGACTTTGAGTTGCAGTAAATGGACGATGTACAGACTCTGCGCGTGTGCTAGCAGACGATGTACAGACTTCGAGTTAGCCCGGCACGCCCGCCAACTCCCTCCCCGGCATACTCTCTTGGCGCTTCTCCGGCACCCTCTAACCTACCCGGTACACTCTCCCAGCCCCTCTCCGGTACGCTCTCCCAGCCTTCGCCGGTACACCCTTTCTACCCCCAACGGCCCACTTTTCCTTCCAAAATAAATATATATAAACATATATAAATATGTCATGATAATGATAATGATAATAATGATAATAAATTAATAAAAATTATGATAAATAAATAAACCTGAATATATATATATATATATGAGAAATAAACAAAAAAATATGAAATAATAATAATAATAGTAAAAAAAGGAAAGGGAAAATATAATAGTGATAATAATAAACAAAATGGAGAAATCATCCAGAATAAATACATAAAAGGGAAATAAGCAATAAAATATATATGCACATAATTTAAAGCCCAGATAAAGAAAATGGTAAAATCTATGTTGCAGCCCCGCCTCTCCCGTGACCCGATGCTGAAGGAACAACAATGCTGCCCTTCCAGGTTGGGCCTGAGTCTTGGGAATTATCCCGACATGGCCAGGCCCCGACCTAGTCTTGGGCCGACATTCCAATCAGACCGGACTCGTTCCTCAGGCCGGATCCCCTCCGAGCCACTACTAAAATTGCCGCACGTTCGACAAACATTTGAACGGATTCGCCTCGGTTTTCGCCGCGTTTCTAACATGGACCTGTGTCTGAACATGAAAAGACCCGTGAGCAACCAACATGGCCGACGGCTCCTACCCCGACGTGGTCATGACCCAGCATTGCTCTAGGCCGATAGCTCGTCAAATCGGATTCACCCTATCGGGATTCGTTCCCGCCCTTTTATTGAAATTGCCGTAAACTCGGCATACACTTGTACGGGGTTGTTCCTATCCACGTCGCACCTTCAATATGGACCCTTGTCCGAATATCAAGTGGTCCGCAAGTGACTAACAGAAATCTGAATAGAACGAGATGGCTCCTGTCATCCCTGGACCCTATATACGGGAATATCAATAAGGCCTTTGTGGGCTGTGCTTCGACCTCGGGTCCGTCCCGATTATGGTCATTGTCTGACCCACGCCCTCGGCCTATAGCTCGCTTCCTTCGAACATGTTTTGGGTTTTGGAATCTAGTCCCGGGACTCTTCCCCGTTGCCCTCCAGCACCGGGAACATTAATGATGCCCACGCAAGCCCCGTTTGGACCGCGGGAGGCGCCCCCGGTATGGTCCCGACTCGATCTCGCACCGGGCCAATAAATTCGCTAGTTTCCTGCTATACTAATCGAGATTTAACCGAATGTTTTCTGTGTCTCGGAATAATGTATTTACCGTATCACAGCATACATATGTTCTAGGTCCTCCTGCGACGATTATGATACTCTCAAGCCGGACACCCGTCTGAATATGAAACGGTCTCCCGAATGACCGACACGTTTCGAACGTCCGCTTCCCTAGACACAGGGCCTTTCAGCCGATTCAAGGGATATTCCCACGTTGCCCCTTGGCACCGGAAATATTAATGACGCTCATGCAAGTTTTGGTTCGACCGCAGGGGGCCCACCGCAGTATGGTCGCAGCTTGCTCTTGCACCGGGCCAACAGATTTACTGGTTTTTGACCGCTCCAACCGAGGCTCAGCTGAACGTTTTCCGTTCTTCCGAACAATAAATTTGTCGTACCTCGGCTTACATGCGTTCCGGTTTTCCCGCGACAACCGCGATTTTCTCGAGCCGGACATTCGTCCGAACATTAAATGGTCAGTACACGACCGACATGATCGCGAATGTTTTCTTCTTACCCTCATATGGGGGTTTCGATACTTCCTAATAGACCTTTCGTGCAATTAATTTCTTGGCCATGAGGCCCTGAATCTCGACGATTAATCAAGGGTGTTCCCTCGTATGGGGGATGTAAATGACGCCGTGACCTTTATGACGCGACGGGTGTTGGTCCCGACACGAACTACACAATCGTCTGACGAAGTCAGATCGAGCGCATCATGGGCTCTTCGGGGCCCGAATAAATTGTCACTTCGGTGACTGGCACGCCCACACACTTAATAGACGAACCACCTGAACAAGCGAATTTTAGTGCGTCCACACCTGTGTGTGGGTGTCTTGGCGGCTTTGTCCAGTCTGAGACACTGGTTCTGGATGTCTCGAGGTATCGTCTTACCTTGGTTTGCGTGTCCAGGCGTGTCTGAGGGTCTTTAGAGTTCCCTCAGGTCTCCGTGAGTTATTTTCTACGGAGTGTCATTTTCACTGGCTTAGGATTAGATCGATTGGCGGCTTGTTCCGCTGTCTGTGACGATCTTGCCTTTGAGTCGTTTGACTCGGGATCGTTACGTGGTAGGTCTAGTTGCCTGGTCCTGAGTCTGTTGGCAGTGGTTATACTGCCAGTGGTGCTTCGTAGTACGTGTGACAGGGCTTCCTTAGACTGTATGTACTCTAGCAGTTGTGTTTTGGAGTCTGTGCCTTGTGAACCTCCACTAGTCGTAGCCTGTGACGTAGGCTTTTTAGTACGTCACCCACCGGGAGTGGTGGACAAGCAGTTCCCGTTATACGGTTTTTAAGCTAGTTCTGTGGGCCCCGGCCAACGGTAGCGTCCTACCGAGTGGAATACTATCTAGAGGCCTGGCCTAGGTAGTGGTCAGTGTGTGCACACGTGGTTAGGGACTGAGGACTTGCGTCGACGGGCGTGACCCTGAGTAGTCACTCGCAGTATGGTACTGCGGTCTTGTGTCTATGAGGTGTCATTTTTCCTTGGAACATCGTTGTTCCTTGGACCTGGTTCTAGGTGTGTCTAGTCTCCCCCGTGCTGCACACGGTCTGGTAGACGTGACACTTGTGGTGCAGTGTAAGACGTCAGTGGACGCATCTGGCTGTTCTTCTAGTGTGAGGGTACTCCTATCACTTGACCGGCGACTCTCACGTTTCTCGGAGCCGGTATTCTCCTTTCTGTGCCGGCTAGTCTTGGCCTTGCCCAAGATTTGCTTCCCTGGCTGTGTGGTCTGTTCTTCGCTGTGTCCAAGATGAGCCTGGGGTTGCGTACACGATGTTCCAATCGTGTAGGCCGCTGTGGTTGATTCATCCGTCCTTGCAGGTCTTCGTTTTGGACCTGGTGTCGGGTCGACATATCGGTAACTTCTGACTTTGCTGAATCAGAGTCGCCCTTTTGTTGTTGCTTGGAGTAGTTGGGAATGCCGAGGTTAGTTCGACCGCCACTTGTCTGGCGCGGGTTCTTCCCCTTTCTTACTTGTTCCCTACTCCTGCTTCCCGTCTTTTCACTACTGCTCGTAGCATAGTTTTACAGCTTTGTAGTGTAGTTCCTGCTTTACTACACCTATTGTTTTGTTGTTTCTGTTGTTTCGTGTTACTGCGTGTTTTTTAGTGGGGATCCGCGTGACCCCTACAGAGCCAGTGGCATGTGGCTCACCCCTGCTTTTTCAGGTGGGGTGGCATTGTTCTTTCTGCTTCCGCGTGGTTCCTGGTGCGCGTGCTCGTTGCTGCCAGCTGGTACCTGCGTCGGGCTTCCCCATACTCCTTGGTACGTCTTTCCTTTCTGTCGATTGTACTATGCTAGACTTGTTGTCTTTAGCTTTGGACTGACTCTGGGATATAATTGTTAATTTGAAACTATTAATTAAAAGGTAATTTTATTTCTGCTACTTTAGCAAACCTATCTAATGAAATTTAATTGCTTATGTTATATCTCTGTGGCTTCAATGTACTCTACACGTGCCTTTATCCCTTCGGAGCTTTCCCGCTCTTGGGAGGCCTCGCGGGTTCCATGCGGTATCACGTGTATCCGGTAGTCCTACCGGGTATGCCGGGTATCCGGAATCCGGGTCACTACAGATTGGTATCAGAGCAGTGTTCTGAGATGTTCGGAGTTCTTTTCTGAGCTATCAGAGCATTATCGTGTGAAGTACATGGAAATCTGAGATATACAGTTTCCAGAGTCGTGAAGGTCCAGTACAGTCTTCAGCTGGCTTCGGTTTGTGATCCCTTGTCGCTTTGTGTTTTCTATATGTTGCCTTGTGCGTGCTGTTCAGGCACTGTGCGAGATGGTCTTGCTCTCGACAGGTTGTAATGAGGTGTTTCTTTTTTTGTTGTGGAGTTTGTTTCGATTATGTTGTACTTGACAGTGTTCGCCGGAAGGCTTGAATCTACAGTACGCTGTTCGAGGTTTTCTCCGTGTGTTATTCAGGTTGCTGTTGACCTTTGGCCTTGGTTTGATGACTGTGCACGTTCTCACGTTGTCTTGGTCGTCCCGGCTTGAGTCTGTTCAGCTCCTGATGTGTTTCGCTTCTGTTGAAGTGCTCGATTAGATTCCGTGTTAGAGAAGTTGCTCAGGCAAGCTAGGATTTCCTTTCCTGGTGAGCTTTTGTGATTGAGCTTCTTGCTTCTCGTTCCTTCTGGTAGAATCATCTTGAGGTTTGCCTTGGAATTGCTGTCTTAGTGATGCCTTTGTCCTGTGTCTGCTTAAGTGTGGACAGCTTTGTTTTGAGCCTGAACTGCTCTTTGCTTTACGGTTGCTTGACTTTAGACTCCATTATGGTGTTAAGAGCTGTTGTGTACCGTGTTTGTCGTGCCATGTCCAGCGGCCGATGTATCGTGAAGGCTCATTTATCGTTTTCGGGACGTAAAGGTAAGCTGAGATTGATGCTTTCCTTGTGCTTTGTGCTGAAGCTGGTGCTCTTCTCATGTTGCACTTAGGCTCCTTGTGATTGGTTGTTCGCGAGATCGGTACTCGTGGTGTGTGATTTACGATCTTTGTTGATTGCGATGGCGCCTGGTGTGTGTTGAGGTGCGACTACCGAGGTTGTTCTGTTGCCTGTGCACATTGTTGAGAGCGCAGCGGAAGTGTGTGGGTTGGCTACCCACTGGTCGAGAGGTTTGTTTCTTCTCGATGTGACTTCGTCTTGGCTTCTTGTGCCTCGATGTCGTCTGTTATCGTGCCGTTGTTGGTGGTTTTCTGATGTTGGCATTGGCATTTGCGA
The DNA here is from genome assembly GCA_022559845.1 of Amorphophallus konjac. NCBI lineage: Eukaryota > Viridiplantae > Streptophyta > Magnoliopsida > Alismatales > Araceae > Amorphophallus > Amorphophallus konjac. Next base: position 181,114 of record JAHNEJ010002123.1, on the reverse strand, counting down.
GTGTTGGGGAATTTGTCGGTATTATTGCTGATTGAGTACCCTATACTCTGCATTTTCTTTCTTGGGTGTTGTGCTCTTGAGGCGTGTTGGTAGTCCTTGAGATGCATTCCCCGAGATTGTGGTTGTTGTTTTGGCGCTGTTTTTCTATGATTTTGTGTCTCTATGTGGACCGTGATCTTGTCAGTTGGCTTGTTGTACTCTTTTTCCCTGGAGTTAACCCGCGACTCGATCAGATGTAATATCTGAGTGAGGACTGACTTGATTGTGTTTGTGGTCCGGTGCTGTTGTTGTCGTTGGTGTCCTGTGTGCCAGGTGTTCCCTGTTGCCTTTGGCACTGGAGCCGATGATGTCGTCGAGCTGTCAGCTGTGGAGATTGTGTTCCCTTGGTTAAGATGATACTCGCCGTGCCTGTTGTTGTGTTTCTCGGTCAGTTATTTGTTGTTGTGGCAGTCGTGTCTCCTGTCCTGTGAGACGTAAATGACGTTGCCCTATTTCAGAGGTGTTGGACTTGTGTCCACTTGTGTCGTGCTCGATCCAGAGCGTGTGCTCATGATTGTGGTCTGACAGTATTCCTCTGAGTTGTGTTTCTCGAGATTCGTGTTATTTTTGTTGTTGCGATGTTGGGTTGTTCTTCCCTGCTTCTCCTTTGTTAGTCCTTAATTTCGAGGGTAAAATTTCTTAAATGAGGGGAGGATGTAATGCCCTGGATCCTTGGTAGGTCTTGCTTGATCTTCATTGGATCTTCTGGATTGGTTTCGGTGAGTTTCGGTTCGCTTTGGTGGCTTCCGAGTTGAGTTCTACGATCCGTGTGGGTTTTTCTCTCGTACTAGTTACGGAACCCTACGGTGAGTTTACTTGTCAGTTCCTCGACTCGCGGATGCTACAACGACGATGTACTCGTCGAGCCGGTCGTTTCAACTATTTTTGCGTATTTTTCAGAGATAGGGCCAGAAATCGGATTTTTCGGAAATTAGGAAAATTCCTAATTTCTTTTCCTTTTCCTCTCTCCTCCTTCTCATTCGCCGCCGTCGTCTCTCTCTCCCGTTTCCTATCCTCTTGTGGCTTCTCGGCTCTGGCTGCAGATGGGGTACCTAGAGGCACGTGTTGGGGATGTTTTGGAGCTGACTAGGTGTGCGACGGAACGAGGATCGAGATGGTTTTGGCGCGATCCCGAACGGTGGATTCAAAGTCGACGTTTGAGCTCGCGGCGTGATTTTCGGCGCGGTTTAGTCCCTTCGGGGCACGGTTTCCTCGTTGGAGGTAGGGTGATGGTTCCTCACTTCCTCCTGCTCGTTTTCCCTACCCTTGCACTTCGTTTGGCGCGGAAACGGCCGAGTTTGGGCTTGTTTAGCCTAAACCGTGATTTTCGGGTTTTGTAGGGTTCGCCGGAGAACGGCAACCATTTGTAGCTCGGTTAGTGTTGAACTGACCGTTGGGATGTTAGGATCTCATCCATGCTAGTTTTGTGTCGATCGGTGGTCATTCGAGGCCGGTAGGAGCCCGGGAACCTCGTTGACCCTTTTAGGGTTGATTCGTTGGAATCGCCCCAATCTTGTGTTTTGTGCTTGCATGTGGGCTTTTTAGCCTTCTTATGTTATTTTTCATCATCGAGGGTTGTTTCCCCTGCGCTTTGACGTGAATGGGGCGTGGAACAGGCCGATTTGGCCAACCCTCTATTTTCCTGCCGTAACTGGTGTGGCGGTCGTTCCAGGGACCGTTACATGCCCTGACGTCCCCACGACTGACCATTACAGCGTCTGGGTTGATTCTTTGTTCTTCGGGGTTTTGAGAGTGTGACGGCCCAGGGGTGGCGCGTCACATCTCTCTGACGCGTCTGGTGAGACGCATTACGCCTATTTTGTCGTTTTATGTTTGGGTTAAGTCGGTTCCTCTGATGCGCTTGCCCCTGTGCGTCAGGTGTGCGTAACGCGCCTGCCCCAGGCCGTTACGTTCTGTTTGACCGTGTATGACCGAGTGAGTCGGTTCGCCTAACGGCCGTGCTCCCGTGCGTTAGGTGTGTGTAACGGGCCTGCCCAGGCCGTTACATGCTGTTTTGGCTGAGTCGGGGTGGCTGCGTCGTTGGCTCTAACGGCCGCGTCCCCGCGCTTTAGGTGATTGTAACGCGTCCGATCGAGACCGTTACATGCCCCTCAGCCAGTTGTTTTTGGCTTGTGCCTGTTGGCCCTGACGCGCTTGTGTTGCCGCGTTAGGTAGCCGTAACGCGCCTGGTCTAGCGCGTTACATGCTCCGAGTGTGTTTTGAGTTTGAGGGTTGTTGGCCCTGACGGCCCCGATCGGGCGCGTCAGGTTGGTGTAACGCGCCCGGTGCTGGCCGTTACATGCCTTTGCGTTTCTAGAAGTTGGTTAGGGCAGTGGGTGTGACGGCTTCTCCCCCAACCGTCACGTCGGATGTAACGGCCTAGCGTTAGACCGTCACTTTTATGTAACGGTCCAAGGGTGGCGCGTTACATGCCTTGTGCTCCGATTTTCGTGATTCTGGTTTCTGCTTGTCTTGGCTTGACCTTGTGGTCTGCCCATTATCCCGTGGATGTCTCCTGACGTCCTATGAGGGCTAGGACTACGTTGTAAGATAGCCATGAGTCTTCTTGCTTGTGGTAGGATTCTCTATCCTACTCTTGTGTGTGTCTTTGGTTGGGTTCCGGTCAACCCGGGGTGACCCAGCGGTTGACGGGCGACCTTGTGTGTGGGTGTCTTGGCGGCTTTGTCCAGTCCGAGACACTGGTTCTGGATGCCTCGAGGTATCATCTTACCTTGGTTTGCGTGTCCAGGCATGTCTGAGGGTCTTTAGAGTTCCCTCAGGTCTCCATGAGTTATTTTCTGCAGAGTGTCGTCTTCACTGGCTTAGGATTAGACCGATTGGCGGCTTGTTCCGCTGTCTGTGACGATCTTGGCTTTGAGTCGTTTGACTTGGGATCGTTACATGGTAGGTCTAGTTGCATGGTCCTGAGTCTGTTGGCAGTGGTTATACTGCGAGTGGTGCTTCGTAGTACGTGTGACAGGGCTTCCTTAGACTATATGTACTCTAGCACTTGTGTTTTGGAGTCTGTGCCTTGTGAACCTCCACTAGTCGTAGCCTGTGACGTAGGCTTTTTAGTACGTCACCCACCGGGAGTGGTGGACGGGCAGTTCCCGTTATACGGTTTTTAAGCTAGTTCTGTGGGCCCCGGCCAACAGTAGCGTCCTACCGAGGGGAATACTAGCTAGAGGCCTGGCCTAGGTAGTGGTCAGTGTGTGCACACGTGGTCAGGGACTGAGGTCTTGCGTCGACGGGCGTGACCCTGAGTAGTCACTCGCAGCGTGGTACTGCGGTCTTGTGTCCGTGAGGTGCCGTTTTTCCTTGGAACGTCGTTATTCCTTGGACCTGGTTCTAGGTGTGTCTAGTCTCCCCCGTGCTGCACATGGTCTGGTAGACGTGACACTTGTGGCGCAGTGTAAGACGTCAGTGGACGCATCTGGCTGTTCTTCTAGTGTGAGGGTACTCCTATCACTTGACCGGCGACTCTCGCATTTCTCGGAGCCGGTGTTCTCCTTTCCGTGTTGGCTAGTCTTGGCCTTGCCCAAGATTTGCTTCCCTGGCTGTGTGGTCTGTTCTTGGCTGTGTCCAAGATGAGCCTGGGGTTGCGTACACGATGTTCCAATCGTGTAGGCCGCTGTGGTTGTTTCATCCATCCTTGCAGGTCTTCGTTTTGGACCTGGTGTTTGATGCGGGATGAGACCACGGACACGACAAGCTCGTGATTGCCCCTTAACGAGGGAAGCGTCGGATGTGCGCGGTTGAGAAACCGGCAATGAGATAGGGTGATCAGCTCTCTTTTGTGCCCGGATCGGGTCACGGGACGGTCACGTACTCTCTCGCAGCAGCGGTAATGAACATATAAAGCGAGCTAGATATGCCTACACATGCTCTCTAGCAGCGGCATAAACAAGCATATATGAAATTAAGCAAATGCCAAGTAAGGAGCGAGGACGATACCTCCACGCGCTCGACGTGGGGACGACGGACCCGGCCGAAACTCGTACTCCCGAGACAATTAATACACCATAGTACAGCAAATGAATTACTGCCCACTCCACGCAGGGAGGTAAAGGGCTACACAAACGGGCCTGGGAGGACCGAATTCGGGTTGACGGGCGGCTTCTCGCGTCTCTTCGGCAGCACCCGAACTTGTGGCTGTGGGGCCCACGTGCTGTCCGGAGGGGTCGAGTGGGACCCGGTGACACCGCTGTAGTGGGGACACTTAGGGAAGCGTTCCCCGGGCTGGCGGCACGCTGGTTCGCCGGCCGGAGGCCGGGCGGCTCCGATCGGCACCGGTCGGAATAACCGGCCACGGACCTGCCGGTTCTGTTTTCCGGCGTGCGCTCCGGCGAGAACGGACGCTGCGATCAGCCCCGACGTCAGAATGCGATGAAACTGGCATCGTTGGAAAGATGCTTCGAAGCACTTCAACCCAAGGTGATTACAGAAAAATAATCAAGCCTTTACTTCTGATTGGCGAATTTTGAAGGTTGCTATTGTACAGTATCTGAACTCTCAGACTAGCAGGAAACTTTCCTGTGGATTGCCTTTGACCGATATGAAGACCTCAGATTCAGACCTTGACTTGTTCATGAAAGTTGTCGGAAATCAAGTAAGGAAATCAGGACTATTTTTGGATCTGGATTTGGAGGTGGTGGTGATTTTTTATGATTTTGGAAGTGGAGGGTGGTCGGATTTGGGATCTGACTGAAAACACTATAGCTGAGGAAGAACACGAATTTATAAAAATAGATCGAAGGCTGATAAAAAATAAAGAAAATTTGATGATGTAGGGGATGATGGACAGAACTCCCAGTAAAATCGGAAGGGTTTAAACAAATCAAAAAGATGGCCGGAGGTGGGAAACACAGGGCTGCTGTCACTGTAGACAGAGACAAAATAGAACTAGGAATGAAAGATGCATGAAAATGGGAAAATACTAAACGATGGAATTTGGGCATGAAAATTTAGGTGGAGCTTGGGATACAAGGGAAGAATACACCATAAAAATTGCAGACCACGAAGAGGCCGTGGATGATAGAAGGAATTTCATGAAGAGACCTCTATCCAGCAGGACAGAACACCGAGAAAGGTTTCGCGGCGGCTCGAAGGCGGCACAAACGGCGGCGGCGGCGGCACAGACGATCATCGGAGATAGAGGGGAGGGGATAGGAGGTAGAAACACTCTAGAACTTGAGGTTGGAGGAGAGAAACCAGAGGGGAGAGGGCTGGGGGCGCACCAAGCTCTTGGCCATTCAACAAAAATTCTGATTTTTCATTGATTTTCTCATGAAAATACAAGCTTATATATGCTACCATTCTAATCTAATGTGGACCCTTGGATCAAGGGTTGGGGATTGAAGGGCTGGGATTAAGTGTGAATGACACACAAAAATTAATAAAATACTAAGGGGAGAGGGGCGCCCCCTTGACCATGGTTAATGGGGTTGAATGGGTAGGTAAGGTAGGTAACCCACCTTGGACTAATTAAGCCACTTGTCTCCCATGTGGTCAAATGGCATTCAACCCTTCTAGATGGCCACCTAGGATGGTTGACCAGCCCCACATGGATGACATGGATCAATGGGAAAGGGCTGGGGGACCCCTTGTTGGTCCTACTGACAAATTACATAGAAACCCACACAATCTGTGGGAATGACGCATTGGCTTACAAAGCCATACAATTGCGTACATACTTTCCCAATGATATAAACACAAACTAAAAGGACATAAATGCAAAAGAAAAAGTACATGCTCGGCGTCGATTCCCATCAACTCTCCCCGGGTGGGAGGAACTCGACCCCGTCGAGTAGGGGTAGGGATGCTCGAGTACTCCGGCGGATCCGTCACCGTGCCAAGTAGCGCGGGTATGCTCCGCTCCAAGTGATCGTCACCTGCTCATTCCATATATACTCGATATGCGAACTGCTATGGGCTAAAGGTGGTCACTCCGAAGGGGCACTCTCAAAAGGGAAGAAAACAGCTCGAAGACTCACTAGGAATCACCGCTGAGTCCCTATAGGTGACTGATCCGGGTATAGATGTGGAACCGATCCCATACTCATCAAGTGAGTCCACTCGCCTCTTACTCATAAGAGAACGACAACGAGCTTGCACAAGACGCATGCAGACAAACAAACGACACACAAACCAAACAAACCACACAAATAAGAAACCGACTCATGCATGACTCTAGACACACCTATTGTTAGTCCGACCCGTACATAGGTGACGGCGGACCAGGACACCCGAATGTGTGCCATGCATGCATGTTATGTAACCGGAGATGGGTGGTATGGGGAACACCTAAACATCCAAGTATGACCCAGTCATGCATGGACGGCCCTTTAGATTTAGGAGACTTGAGTGGGCTAGGAAAGCCGGGTGTGGAAGAGCCGGGTGTAGGTGTATCGTGGACGGGCTTGGTGGGTATGGAGGACCCGACCCGTAGGAAAGGGGTATGAAGGTGGACTTCCCCGAAGAAGTGAAGGGAATATGAAGGGTCTAGGGATCCACTAGGGAAGGGGTCAAAGGGATCAAAGAAGGTATGACCCCTTATGGTGGGTTCCAACATGACATGGTCCCAATCGTGAAATTCTTGAAGGTGCGGGTGGTCACCTTCCTCCGTCATGGTAGATGGGACCGTGTATAGGAAATATGACTCCTCCCTCGGAAGCAAAGTCATGAAGTCGGGCTCATCCGGTAGCGGGAGAAGTAGAAGAACCTCCGTGGTGACACAACCCACGGTGCACTCGGAGGTAATGGACCCGAAGGCCGGATGGGTGAAGCTACGACTCGTGGGTTGGTCGAAACCTCGGGCCAACATATGTGTCAACTGCCATTGCCAACCTAAACCAAGGATAAGGTCACCCAATGTGTCAACATGGTGACGAGATCGGAACGTAGTATGGTAGGAGTTGGCGGGCACTAAAGGTAGGGTAGGGTCCATAGACGGGTAAGGGAGTGGGACCAAGCCATCCTTGAGCCAACTAAGAAGCGGCTCGGCTATGTATAATGTACCCGTTAGAAATACGGGTGGCTCGGGATGAGGTGGCTCCAAGCGCGAATCCGAAGGTGGAGTGGGCCGCTGGGGCTGGGTGGCTGGACATACGGGGTCCCTAAGGGTGATCTTACCGGGTAGGTAAGGTGGGCATAAGGTGCAAGTCCTCTTGTCCCAGTCAAGATTGGCCCTTCTCTCTCCTAACCACTTTTGCCCTAAAATGATGCATGAACCAGCAAGTGTGCCGATCCTGCACCATGCACCATCGGTGTAGAGAACAGATCCGATCCTCTTATAGAACTCAACAAAAGCAAAATCACCATCGTGGACAATCTCGCCTGTCTTGGAGAGAGACTCCACGATGTCAAGAGAAACCCAATTACCCGACTCCCTATCGGTGAAATGGAGTTCCGTTGTGGACCCGTTGGGTAGAGCGACTTTCATAGTGAGAGGGGTAAAACCAAGGGCTCGGTCCATGAGGACATTGACTTTGGCCACAAAGGTTGACCACTCGGACGTATGGTCTTGGGGAACGGCCATGGGTAGCGGACATGGACATGCATACACACGGTGACAAGACACTAGACCGACTATGCAAGTTTGGAATGCATGCACACTAAGGACCCTAGACGTAAACCAAGACTCGGTACGTGGCGGAGTTAACTGATCTGAAGATCACTCGCGCAAGTGTGCGGTCTTCCCGATAGGCGTAGCCTAACGTTCGGACAACACCTTTTGATATACCAAGTAAAGGGATGCGATGCCAAAAGACACTTTTTTTTATTTGTTTTAAAACAATGATGATCCTAGACTCGACTTAAACCGACTAATGACTCGATGTAAATGACACTCTTTTTTTTTATTTTTGACACCCTAGACTCAACTGGCTCTGATACCAAATTGATGCGGGACGAGACCACGGACACGACAAGCTCGTGATTGCCCCTTAACGAGGGAAGCGTCGGATGTGCGCGGTTTAGAAACCGGCAATGAGTTAGGGTGATCGGCTCTCTTTTGTGCCCGGATCGGATCACGGGACGGTCACGTACTCTCTCGCAGCAGCGGTAATGAACATATAAAGTGAGCTAGATATCCCTACACATGCTCTCTAGCAGCGGCATAAACAAGCATATATGAAATTAAGCAAATGCCAAGTAAGGAGCGAGGACGATACCTCCACGCGCTCGGCGTGGGGACGACGGACCCGGCCGAAACTCGTACTCCCGGGACAATTAATACACCATATTACAGCAAATGAATTACTGCCCACTCCACGCAGGGAGGTAAAGGGCTACACAAATGGGCCCGGGAGGACCGAATTCAGGTTGACGGGCGGCTTCTCGCGTCTCTTCGGTAGCACCCGAACTAGTGACGGTGGGACCCACGTGCTGTCCGGAGGGACCGTGCGGGACCCGGTGTCACCACTGTGGTGGGGACACTTGTGGAAGTGTTCCCTGGGCTGGCGGCACGCTGGTTCGCCGACCGGAGGCCGGGCGGCTCCGTTCGGCACCGGTCGGAATGACCGGCCACGGACCTGCCGGTTCTATTTTCAGGCGCGCGCTCCGGAGAGAACGGACGCTGCGATCAGCCCCGACGTCGGAATGCAACGAAACTGGCACCGTTGGAAAGATGCTTCGAAGGACTTCAACCCAAGGTGATTACAGAAAACTAATCAAGCCTTTACTTCTGATTGGAGAATTTTGAAGGTTGCTGTTGTACAGTGTCTGAACTCTTAGACTAGCAGGGAACTTTCCTGTGGATTACCTTTGACCGATATGAAGACCTCAGATTCAGACCTCGACTTGTTCATGAAAGTTGTCGGAAATCAAGTAAGGAAATCAGGACTTTTTTTGGATCTGGATTTGGAGGTGGTGGTGATTTTTTCTGATTTTGGAAGTGGAGGGTGGTCGGATCTGGGATCTGACTAAAAACACTGTAGCTGAGGAAGAACGCGAATTTCTAAAAATAGATAGAAGGATGATAAAAAATCAAAAAAATTTAATGATGTAGGGGATGATGGACAAAACTCCCAGTAAAATTGGGAGGGTTTGGACAAATCAAAAAGATGGCCGGAGGTGGGAAACACAGGGCTGCTGTCACTATAGACAGAGACAAAACAGAACTAGGAATGAAAGATGCACGAAAATGGGAAAATACTAAACGATGGAATTTGGGCGTGAAAATTTAGGTGGAGCTTGGGATACAAGGGAAGAATGCATCATAAAAATTACAGACCACGAAGAGGCCGTGGATGATAGCAGGAATTTCGGGAAGAGATCTCTGTCCAGCAGGATAGAACACCGAGAACGGTTTCGCGGCGGCTCGAAGGCGGCACGAACGGCGGCGGCGGCGGCACAGACGATCACCGGAGATAGAGGGGAGGGGATAGGAGGTAGAAACACTCTAGAACTTGAGGTTGGAGGAGAGGAACCAGAGGGGAGAGGGCTGGGGGCACACCAAGCTCTTGGCCATTCAACAAAAATTCTAATTTTTCATTGATTTTCTCATGAAAATACAAGCTTATATATGCTACCATTCTAATCTAATGTGGACCCTTGGATCAAGGGTTGGGGATTGAAGGGCTGGGATTAAGTGTGAATGACACACAAAAATTAATAAAATACTAAGGGGAGAGGGGCGCCCCCTTGACCATGGTTAATGGGGTTGAATGGGTAGGTAAGGTAGGTAACCCACCTTGGACTAATTAAGCCACTTGTCTCCCATGTGGTCAAATGGCATTCAACCCTTCTAGATGGCCACCTAGGATGGTTGACCAGCCCCACATGGATGACATGGACTAATGGGAAAGGGCTGGGGGCCCCCTTGCTGGTCCTACTGACAAATTACATAGAAACCCACACAATCCGTGGGAATGACGCATTGGCTTACAAAGCCGTACAGTTGCGTACATACTTTCCCAAGGATATAAACACAAACTAAAAGGACATAAATGCAAAAGAAAAAGTACATGCTCGGCGTCGATTCCCATCAGTGTTGGGTCGATAGATCGGTAACTTCTGACTTTGCTGGATCAGAGTCACCCTTCTGTTGTTGCTTGGAGTAGTTGGGGGTGCCGAGGTTAGTTCGGCCGCCGCTTGTCTAGCGCGGGTTCTTCCCCTTTCTTACTTGTTCCCTACTCCTGCTTCCCGTCTTTTCACTACTGCTCGTAGCATAGTTTTACAGCTTTGTAGTGTAGTTCCTGCTTTACTACACCTGTTGTTTTGTTGTTTCTGTTGTTTCGTGTTACTGCGTGTTTTTCAGTGGGGATCCGCGTGACCCCTACTGAGCCAGTGGCACGTGGCTCACCCCTACTTTTTCAGGTGGGGTGGTGTTGTTCATTCTGCTTCCGTGTGGTTCCTGGTGCGCTTGCTCGTTGCGTGCCGTTGCTGCCAGCTGGTACCTGTGTCGGGCTTCCCCCGACTCCTTGGTACGTCTTTCCTTTCTATTGACTGTACTGTGCTGGGCTTGTTGTCTTTAGCTTTGGACTGACTCTGGGATATAATTGTTAATTTGAAACTGTTAATTAAAAATTAATTTTATTTCTGCTACTTTAGCAAACCTATCTGATGAAATTTAATTGCTTCTGTTATATCTCTGTGGCTTCAATGTACTCTACACGTGCCTTTATCCCTTCGGAGCTTTCCCGCTCTTGGGAGGCCTCGCGGGTTCCATGCGGTATCACGTGTATCTGACAGTCCTACCGGGTATGCCGGGTATCCGGAATTCGGGTCGCTACAATGGGGCTCCTATACGTGATGCTGGGGCTAGACTAGACGACCAACTGGCGAGGGCTGTGGCAGTCTGGTGGCATGAGTGTGGGTGGTCCCCACAAGGTGGCAACTGGTGGAGGCTGGCTACGACATGGTGTGCTAAGGAGTGTAAGGATGTGAAGGCCGACTGTGACCATGGATTGTGCAGCCATAGAGCTTCTCTCTCCCCTCCCCCTTGCGATCTTCACCCCCCCTACGTAACCTCCCCACACTCCCTCCATCCCGTCAGCAACCCCCATCTCCTCTTCCCTAGGCAATCCCCCCCGACATAACCTCCCCTCCCTCCCTCCATCTCGCCGACACCCCCCCTACCTTCCCTTCCCCAGTTGATCTCCCCCCTGTTATACGCAAACCCTCCATCAACCCTGCCCCCTCACTGATCTCCCCTCCCCCTAGTGATCTCTCCATGTTAGATGCATCCACCCCCACCCGACAACCCTGTCCTCCAGCCAATCGCCCCTCTCCTTGGTGATCTCCCACCAGAACCCCATCCCGCCAGAGTCGCCCCCACCCTGCAACCCCCTCCCCCCACTGTAACCCTCCCACTGGAACCCCCTCCCCCTGCTACCCCACCCTCCGCCGAAGTCCACCTCCTATACACAACCCCCTCCGATTAGGGGTGAGAAGGGGAAGAAGTTAGAAGAGAGGTGAGTCTTTTTCTTTCTAACTATAGACATTATCATCTTTTCTCATGTCGAGTTAAGGTTACCTAGGGTTAGATTCATGGCGGGTTACAGTTATGGCATATATGTACTATTTAGATAACAAAATGATATCCCTATTAATACAAATTTAGAAATGTTTTTTGTCATTTTAATTTTAACAATAATTTATTTGCAAAAAACCCTTTCGCATCAGGTTTTGACATTTAAACTTCCTCTCCTTGGTGTTGCGCATATGGACACGGAGGTGGATGACCTTCAAAGACCATTATAAGAATCCTTTATTGGATATGGGACGAACAAGGGGTAGGCCGGGATGCCTAGTTTAACGCAAGTCATTGTTACTATACCACAATAAAGTGACAACTATCATAGGTGAATTCAATTGCATCGATGAACCATCTCACGGAATGACACCCCCTTGTCGAAAGAAGTATATTTTTTGGAAATAGATGTGTCCTTGAGTAGTGGCCACCTCTTATCTCACCATTACCACCATGGCTTGTACACAATACAATAAAAAGCATGATTAGCGACTGATAGTATTCGTCGTTAATCCATCGCTAATCTCTCTCATACTACCTTAGAGATGGATTAATGACGGATTTGCACATATACATTTCGTCGTGATTTTCGATCGCTAATTAGTGATCGAAATAAAACCCATCGCAGATCGGTCTCTATTGTTTGTGATGGATACACTTCTACGTCAAATCAGTCCCTAAAAGTAGAGGCTTGTTGTTCAACGATGGATAATAAACCCGACACTAATTCATCGCTAACTTTAGCGATTGAACACCAGGTATGTCCGTCATTAAAAGCAGACATTCACAAGTAGCAACTGATTGGTTATCCGACGATAATATGTTGTTAAGTACAAAGAGTTAGCGACGCATTTCAACCGTGTCAAATCTGTTGCTAAATGACATTGTCCATCATTTGCGATAGATGGCTTCTATTATGTCTTGAACCAGTAGCAGCGGAAACTACTCGAAACGTGATAACGAATAGTCATGTCAATCAGAGCATTCTTAAATAACTCACATAGGGTTAAATAACAACTATACTTATATTGATAGACTAAGAATTCTTATTACATCTTACTCCTAGACTCAATAACCACTAAACTCAATTTATAAATTCCAAACTTAGAGAAAATACATAAATTCAATATACTAAAATTATAATCTAGACTTAAGCAGTATAAAATGACACCGGGTATCTATTAACTCGAAGAACACTCGGTCACACTTTGCCTATCCCATTTGAGTGGATAAAAGTGCCAACCTCTTTATTACATGAAAAATGTTAGAAAAATACTGGGTGAGCGAGAAGCTCGGTATGAATTACATCTCTTGGTCCAAGCAATCTTTAAGTAATTAATTTTTTAAAAAAATAAATGCACTAATGTCGAGTATAGCAGAATGTCCTATAAAAGTAAGACAATTGCAGCATAAGCAAGAAGATAGATGGACACAAGTAAGAATAAGAATGATTAGGATGAAAATGTCAAGTACTAGAGATAGTATTTCAATTTACCAAGAGAGTGTATCAAGAGTATTATCAAATAGATTCGCCATATAACGTAAGCATGTACAAGTCAGGTAAATCAAGTAATTCAAACACTTCAAGTAAAGTATGAATAAGTGGAAGATCAATCTTGCACTATAGTACTTTGGTGCAATGTCACACCAAGTCAATAATAGCTCACATGGACACAAGTACTTTCGGATGCTCCTCTCAGAACCGGACCGGGCCCTATTGATGCGAGACATTGTAATTATAGATCATCGATCCAAATGTAAATATCTAGACATCCACATTACAATAATAATGGCCAAGGAATTTCAAGGTAAAACTCGTTAAGCGCAATATAGCATGCAACTAACATTTAGCTATAGCTAAAGTACATAACTAACAAAATGTTCCATTCACGAACATGTGATATGATAGATATAATATAAGTTTACAATAGAAATTCAAGGACGATTTAAGGGATCATGATCAATGGCATTAAGACATTAAGGAGAAAGAATCTAACAATATTCGATGTTATTACAATAAAACCCTCATTTAAACCATCAAACACGAACTAACAATCATGATGAAACGTGATCAGACAAGGGGTTATGACCCGAAGTACATTGAAGAATGTGGTATGGGAGACTAGCACGTTCAGACAATAACATGGCCTGGAATGACGACACGTTTATAAGGGTGCGTCCTGTTCCCAAGGCAAGTTCAACAGGACTCAATAATGTTCCTGAAACGTGATCTCTGGGTATGTCGCCTTCAAGAAATAGAAGCTTGAATGTGGTCTCTGAGTACACCACGTTTAGAACAGACTGACAGAACCAAATAGAATCATGTTATGTGGTTCCCAAGGCCGATCGAATCACATCGTAAGCCAGTAAGATGTGATTCTAACAGGTTTCCAGAGCTTTTAGAGTACAACCTGCTCGACGGTCACGAGGGAATCCATGGCTCACGGAGTCTTACAGAGGTCTTGGATGAAGAAGTTATAGTCCAACAGAAGGGATATCCGACGGAGGGCTCTAAGTTCACAAAGAAGAGCTTAACGAGAATCAAAACCAATAAGTAGTAGATATATGCCACGGAGTGACACGATCTTCAACTATACAAGATAATCTATACGACAAACCGCCGATCAAGAACGTTAAGCTAAGCATGTTCACGGTCATAATAGAAGGCTGGGTAAAATAACTTTAATCAAATTAATAAGATTAATATCTATTCATTTTCGGATATTGGAAAGATATAATAGAATCATAGAGATCAATAGTTGACATGAAGATAGCATGAATCATGGAAATGATTTATATGCTCAAAAGATAGAATTGAATCATCTTCCATGTGCTTACCTAATCATGTGGTTGCTTAAACGACGTGCTTAAAGGAAAAGCATAATTATGGACGTTAAAAATGACAAATCTAACATGCAGGACATACCAGGGTCTCATAAGAACTTGAGAAGAACGCGGTCAGGATAGGGCAGCGATCCAAAATGCGGTCAAGATGAGCACCGCGATTTGAAACCAAGCTCTCAATATCTGAGGCGTTCATTTGAAAGTCATGTCCAGGTTATTGGATGGCTTTAATAGTCGTGCCACGTATGTATGACGTGTCAAAGGTGAATATACGATATTCAAGTTAAATGCTATTAAATCAAAACATGATCTCGAGGGATATCATGTTTATAAGAACGTGGTGTCTCTGAGAACCGCGATCTTGAGCCAACTTTCAACTAAAACAAAATTCCTAGGTTCATGAAAGGTTGCGTCTCAGGGGCTAGACGCGTTCAAAGAGCGTGTTCCCTTCATACAGCGCGTTTAAGTCAAGTTTTTTACATTTTAAAATAGATAATTATATGATCGCAGTCTATCAGGGCGTCGCAATAAAGACGCGATTCCTATGACCACTGCGATATGAAATAAAACTTCATTTCGGCATAAATGGCGATACCTCTCCAATAAAACTCAAATAACATGCTCCTTACTCAAAAAAAGGGGGAAAGGTAAGAAATCAAACTAGACACACATCTAAACATGTTTGATATATTAAATTGAGTTTAGCCTAAGAGAACACTTACTTTGGAGCAGATTTCAGAGGAAGGATGCATAACGCGAAAAACTCCCAAAACTCCTTGCTCCCTCCTCGAAGTATGCCCTCTACACTTCATGAAAACGTCTTCCCGTGAGCCAAAGGCCGATTAGAGTGAGTTAAAGTTCTATTTAAGGATTAAAACTACCTAGAAAGTCCATATTCAGATCAGAAATTTCAACATTCCAATCTCCCAAATTTTCAACATTCAAACCTAACTTTTCAAACTCTACCACCTATTCTAGACCTAATTAGGGTTAGGGTTGGACAGAGGACGAGATTTTCTGGTGGGCTAGGGTGTCGGTTTGAAATTTTGGCATTTCCTTCGATAATTTTTTGCCCAAACAGCCCATTAAAATTTGGGTTTAGAGGTTTCTCTGAATTTAGGCCCATTAATTCATAATTTAGCCCAATTAGGATTTATATTTTGGCCCATTTTTTGATTGTAATTATCTATTGGGATTTTAGGTGGTTCCCTTGTAGTTATTTTATATCTTTAAAAGTTTAATTTCATTTTAATTCATGAGAATTCAATTATTACATATATTTTATATATCTAAAAATCAATTCCATCACTAAATCAATAACTTTAATTATTTAATATATTTAACATTAACTCTAGTGTTAAATCGATAAATTCTAATTATTTAACCAAATTAGTTATGCTTTAATCTATTTAGCCCATTTTGATTTAGGGATTTCCATAAATTTTGAATATTAATAGATTGATTCCTTCGTTTAAGTCCAATAAGTTTTTAATTACTAGCCCGTTTCTTAATTATAACAGTAACCAAATTTTATTCAACCCACAATAATTATAACGAAATTATCCATATTTTGCTCACGAATTTATATTCATTTTATTATTTTTATCTTTTAATTCGAGTTACTACATCCTCCCCCTCTTTAAAAGATTTTGGTCCTCCAAATTTATATGACATTTTCCCAAAATAAAACTGCAGTACGCGGACAACTTCCAAGATGAATTGCTCAAGATTCCCAAAATATTCCTCCTAATATCAAGCCAATCTCAACTTCAAATTACCATATAACTTTCACGAGCAAGCACTCTAACCACCAAGTAATTTTATATATACTATAAATATAACGTCAAATTCTAAGATCTAAAGTAAGGAATAAAATTAGCTTGTGGTTAAAGATAAGAGATATTTCCTACTACTCCTTCATTAGCACGTTCAGGCTCCACTAAGGCTCGAAGCTTTCCTCGACGCTAGGGTTCCTTGCGATCCTTAACTTGCAGCGATAGGAGAGGGCAACTCGTTATTCTATGGTTCGTACTCCCACGACGGAAGCATGCCCCTAACTTCCGCCAACACTACTTAGATTTATGTCCTCCTTTATTACAACAACAACACTTATCTCCCTTCTTAAGTTTCTTTCCATTCCGAGGTCTACTGCCATTGCTAGGTTTCTTTCTTTCGACGGTTGATTTGGATCTTTTGGAATCAATGGATTTTTCTTTCTTGTCCATTCTTTCCCTATTCTCTATAGCATTATCTAATGATTGAATCCTTCTAACTAACTCCGCGTAAGTTTGGATATCTATTAACGTTACTTGGGGGCTAGAGCCAATCCTATTAGCCTCAATCTCGACTAAAGTAGAGTCCTGCAAAATAAATAGGGAAGGTTTTTATCTTGTTTCCTTTAGAATTAACATAATTTATAATTTAACCCAAGTCTATACCCAATTTCACCGGGTAATAATAAGGAACGACATAGGTTAAAGAAGTTAATACTCACGACAACATATATCAATGGCTATGAACCTAGAGTTTACATAATCTAAGCTCTGATACCACTTCTATCACGTCCTGAACTAGTAGCAGTGGAAACTACTCGAAACGTGATAGCGAACAGTCATGTCAATCAGAGCATTCTTGAACAACTCACATAAGGTTAAAAAAGAACTATATTTATATTGATAAACCATGAATTCTTATTACATCAGACTCTGAGACTCAATAACCACTAAACTCGAATTACAATTCCAAACTTAAAGAGAAGACACGAATTCAAGATACTAAAAATCTAATACAGACTCGAGCAGAATAAAAGGACATCAGGTATCTAGTAACTCGAAGAACAGTCGATCACATTTTGCCCGTCCCATTTGAGTGGATAAAAGCGCCAACCTCTTTATTACGTGAAAATTGTTGGATAAACACTGGGTGAGTGAGAAGCTCAATAGGAATTACATCTCTTGATCTAGGCAATATTTAAGTAATTAATCTTGCAACAAGTTAAATGCACTAATGTCAAGTAAAGAAAAATGCCCTATGAAAGTAAGACAATTGCAGCACAAGCAGGAAGATAGATGGACACAGGTGTGAATAAGAATGTTCAGGATAAAAGTGCCAAGTACTAGAGATAGCCCTTCAATTTAGCAAGAGAGTGTATCAAGAGTAATATCAAATGGATTGGCCATATAACGTAAGCATATATAAGTCTAGTAAATCAACTAATTCAAGCAATTTAAGTAAATTATGAATAAGTGGAATGTCCTAAAGCAATCTTGCACTATAGTACTTTGGTACAATGTTACAGCATGTCAATAATAGCTCCCATGGGTACAAGTACTTTCATGTACTCCTTCCAGGACTAGATTGCGCCCTATTGATGTGAGGCATTATAGTTATGGATCGTTGATCCAAATGTAAATATATGGACATCCACATTAAAATAATAACTGCCAAAGAATTTCAAGGTAAATCTCATTAAGTGTAATATAGCACACAACTAACATTTAGCAATGGCTGAAGTATAGATCTAACAAAATGTTTCATGCACAGACATTTAATATGATAGATACAATGAAAGTTTACAAGAGAAGTTCAAGGATGATTCAAGAGATCATGTTCAACGACATTAAGGAGAATGAATCTAACAATATTTGACTTTATTACAACAAAACCCTCATTAAACCATCAAATCCGAACTAACAACCGGTGATGAAACATGATCAGATAAGGGTTATGACATAAAGTACACTAAAGAATGCGATATGGGAGACTAGCGCATTCATACAAGAACGCTGCCAGGATGGAGGACGCATTTATAAGGACGCATCCTATTCCCAAGACGTGTTCAACATGACTCAATAATGTTTCTGAAACACGGTCTCTGGGTATGCCACCTTCGAGAAATAAAAGTCCGAAAGCGGTCTCTGGGTACACCGTGTTCAAAATAGAGTAACATAACCAAACATAATCCCGTTCTATGGTTCCCAAGGTCAATCGAATTACATCTTAGGCCAGTAAGATGTGATTCTGACGGGTTTTTAAGGTACAACATGTTTGGCGGCTATGAGAGAATCCATGGCTCGCGGAGTCTTACGGAAGCCTTAGATGAAGAAGTTCTAGTCCGACAGAAGAGATATTCGACAGAGGATTCTAACTTCACCAAGAAGGGCTTCCTGAGAATCAAAACCAGTAAGCAGTAGATACATGCCACTGAGTGACATGATCTTCAACTATACACGGTAATCTATACGATGAACCGCCGATCAAGAATGCTAAGCTAAGCATGTTCACGATCATAATAGAAGGCCAGGTAAAATAACTTCAATCAAATTAACAAGATTAATATCAACTCATTTTAACATATTGGAAAGAGACAATAGAATCATGGAGATCAATGGTTGACATGAAGATAGCGTGAATCATAGTAAGGATTTATAGGCTCAAAAGATATAATTTAATCATCTTCCATGTGCGTACCTAATCATGTGGTTGCTTAAATGCCGTGCTTAAAGAAAAAGCATAATTTTGGACTTCAAACTTGACAAATCTAACATGCGGACACACTAGGGTCTCATGAGAACTCGAGAAGAACGCGGTTAGGACAGAGACCACGATCTAGAATGCAATCAAGTTGGGCACTGCGATCTCAACCCACTTACCTGTCCCTGAGCTGAAATCACAACACTCTGACTTGCTGCGTCGACGCTGTCATGCAATAGCGTTAACGCACTGAGGCATTCCAGTAAGCCATTAGCTCTGCCTCTTTAACTGCTGCGTCGACGCTACTCTATTGTGGCGTTGACGCAGTGGAATAACCTGTGAAGGTCTCTGCTTCAGAATATGATGAGTTGACGCTGCTTGCATCGTGGAGTTAACGCTGTGAGAGATATCAGTGAAGGCTTCTTCAACAGATGCGTGGACGCTTTAAGCTCCCAGCGTCGACTCTGTTCATTTCTTGCAATAAGAATGAAATCAAGTGGAATCATTAGTAAATCAAGAATTAATTCAACATCTTGGGTTGAATACTACATTCACATTTCATGGTTGTCATTATCAAAATCAGGGGCATAACAATCTCCCCCTTTTTGATGATGGCAACTATGATGTGAATGCCATTGCATCTAAACAAGCATGTATTTATTCAGATTAAACAAGAAGGTTTTGATCAATAGGAATTCAACTCAATGACTGAAACATACATCAATTTTGCCATTCATTTAAGTCCATGGATTTACATACATCAACAGGGAATTTTTAGTCAATCAATATATATGATGTAGATGCAATGCAGCCCTAGTCTAGACTCTAACTTGAGCTTGAGCTCTCATGTCTCTCCCCCTTTGACATCATCAGGAAGGGGAGTAGATGAGGAAGAGTGGAGAACAGTTGCAGACACAACATCCAGCTGATGCTGAAGCTGAGCAATCGATTCTGCCATAGTGTCCATCCTGTCAGAGAGCAGCTGATCTCTATCCACCATATGCTTGTGATATTCTTTGACCTTGGTAGACATACCATCAAACCAGTTATGTAGAATTTCAAACAGATAGTCCACCTGGGATTTCTACTGAGTACCAAATTCAGGTGCAGAGGAGGATGCTTCAGTTGGTGGAGGACAGTATACATCACGCTGATCTTCAATGGTGGGTGGGAAATTTTCTTTCAGAATGTGCAGCACATCCACCACTTCATCACCGACCAAGGTGGTTCTTTCAAACAGTCTAGTGATGTCCTGACCAAAAGAGGTAATCTTGTCAAACAAGGCTTGAACTTGTGCACTGAATTCATTGTTCTTGTCAATCAGGGTGGAATATTTCAAGTTCAGCTTGGACTGATTTTCTCTGACATCATAGTTGTACGTCTGTACACTTTGTATCCTGTGCAAACATTGTTGATTCATGTTCTGTAAATTGCGCAAGACTGTGCCAGCTTTCTGACATGCTTGAAGAAGGGATTCCATAAATTCATGAAGCTTCTTGTCGGACTTGTATTTGTCATGAGTAAATTTCTCCCATCTGCTGTCTATCTTCTGCTCAAGGTGTGACAGCCTCAAATCCACTGTGGAACTTAGGTGCATTATTGAGGAGTCAATACTCTTGAATTTCATTTCCAGAAAATGAATGAGTGTGGGATTGATGTTCGAAAAATTAGTCTGAAAGTTGGCTGGAATCTCCTCAGAAGTAGATCCATGTCCCCTTGGTGGTGAGGGTGCTGGAAGAGGACCTTGGACTATGACAATCTCTCTTGAAGCAACAGGAGCCACAGGTGTATCATCCTGGACATTATAGTTATCTGGAAAAGTGCTGAAGTCTTGGTCATCCATTCTGGCTGAACTAGCTTCAGGTATATCTGCCCGAGCTCTGTTCTGTCCATTCTGTTTAGACTGGCCTCTTGCTGAGATTGATTGTCAGGTCTTGCTTCAGGATCAGTCTCCACTGAGGTGGGCATTGGTTTTTGACTTGGCAGATCCTGACTGGTTGTCCATTGATAATTTTAAATCCCATGAACTTCTGTATGTAAGAGAGGGAGTATACATTTCCTTGAGGGATAATCAGTTTCTTCTCAGAACCAAAATCCACTCCAACTTTTCGAAAAATGGCAGTCAATGGGGCAGCATAAGGGAGTGTTCTGGATTGGGTCAAGCAAGAACCCATAGTCTGAATGACTACATCTGACAGTGAAATGTGTATCCTTTTCAGCATACAGTAGAGTAAAAATCTTTGCATCTCAGTGACCCGTTCCCTACCACTACTCTGAGGTGTGATCATGGATGTGCACATATGGTGGAGTAGTCTATTTAAAGGAGGGAACTGATTTGCTTTAAGACTTGATAAGTATGTTTCCCTTATGGCTGTAGGATCACTAGGCTTTTCAGTCAGGAGAGCAAAGGCTTCATGTTCATCAAACTCAAAGCTATGTAGCTGAACCCCATTCATGGGAATTTTCCAAGCTCTGGCAAACAATTTATTTGTTAATTCGAAACTAACATTCCTGACAGTTGATGAAAGTTTCGGAATATGAGGTTCATACTTCAAATTGTGATAAATTCTCGGACCAGGGTAGGGTAATAGACCTTATGAGTTGTAACGAAAGACCACCAGCCCTGATAATCCAAGGTAGGAAATAGTTGCGGAAAAACTTCAAGCAATTCATGGTCGCTAGCAACAATATACCGTGAAATAAGAACTTTCAGAGGTTCTTCCACGTTGACGGTAAGAGAGGGATCAGAAGACCTTGCATGAGAGTTTTCTGCACCTTTCTTTCCCGTCGCAGCACCTGAAGATGGAACCAACTCTTCTGTCCTGACATTAGATAGGCGGGCTGGAATGAAGACTGCGTTTCCGAAGAGGTAACGCTATCTCTTTACCTTTCCGTTTCCTTGGAGCTGAAGGAGACGGTTGCTCTGTTGAGGGATCTGCCAAGCCCTTGTCTTTGCCTTTTTTCCTTGCTGCCTTTGTCTTTGCCGGCGGGCTTTTCTCTTTTCCTTGTTGTGGTGGTGGAGCTAACACAGACGATGTTTCCTTCATCGTATATTTGGTGCGAGGCTCAATCCTGCCCGTAGCAAAGATGGGATCTCTCTTCTGTAGACCCTTCTCGATCTTCTGTTGTTCCGGAGGCGCCATGGCAGCGAGAGACAAATGGGAACAGGAAGGGTGAAGATTGAGAGAAAGAACGGAAGAGGCAGGGTGGAAACCCACTAGGTTTTTTTGGAAGAGCCGGAGGCGACTGCAGCGTTGACGCTGCGGGGTTTTATATAAGAGGACCATTCACTTTTCGAGTCAAAAAGGGTACACCGGTTCACTGTGCTGAACCGGAATAGGATGTAAGTGAAGTAAGTAGATGAGTGCGTTGACGCTGTAAGGCACTGCGTCGACGCCACCAAAGTAAACTAGTGTAAAGTGGACAGTAGATAGTGAAGTCCCACAGTATTTAGGCATTCTTAAGACAAAGAAGTTGTGAAAAGATGAAATGACATTCAGGGATTTTTAATCGATAACATTCAAGTTCCCCTATAAGATATTATGATGAGAGATTATGAGGGCCCTAAATCCATATAACGATGTGGAGTAAGATAATCTTAAGACTTTGAGAAAAATCCTTGAATAAGAAGAGCATGATTATGGAATGAGGATTGAACAATTTTCACACATGGAACTTTCTCAAATCATATCCTAGAAGGTTCAATTTCAAGATACCCTTATGGTTGGGAATTTAACATGAATTGAGGATAAACTCAAAAGGATTTTATTTGTGAGCTTCAGGTCAACCCCATATGAACATTGATAATTTTTATTGTTCAACAGTTGCAGTCAAGTATAGCTAGCCTTTTGACACAGGTGCACATGTTTATCAGACACCAGAGTCCCCGGCTACTTAGCATAGCTTACTATTCTGCATACCTGAAACAGAGTTGGCAACTCACATCATGACATGCCTTGTAGCACTTCATTGGTGCATGAAGGTAGTTTCTCAGTGGAAAGTAACCATTGCTCTGCACTGAATTATTTTCTTTTAAAATAGAGGTAACAGCCCACATCATGACATACTCATTTGCATTTCATTGGTGCATAGAGACAGTTTCTCAGTGAAGGCTTGCCATTGCTCTATAATTTATGATATGAATCATTGTATATATAGGGTATTTTTCTTAAGCTTTTATTAACCCTGAACTGAGTTTAAGAACAATAAGGATGTTAAATTCATTTTGCACAAAGGTCTCTTTACTATTGATCATAATAGTTCAAGAAATGAGGAGTTCTCAATTTTATTAAATGGTTCTGAACCTATTCCATACGCACAGCACTTTAACGTTCACCAATTTTTATCATTCAAAGAACAAAAGATTTGTAAAACTCCAATCATTAATGTAGCGTAGAGACAGTCAATAATCATCATCACATCTTATAAGGGAATTCTCATTTTAGCTCCCCCTGAATCTATGGCATCAATTCACATTTCAGATCTCAAGAAACTTCCTTCATACTTATGATTGAGTGGTTCTTCACTGCAAGTGGAAACATTGAATGTGGGAGCAACATGTTTGACGAGAAGTTGAGAAGAAATGTGGAAGCAACAGTGTATAGACTTGAACACTTAACAATCGAGTGTATAGACTTGAGGGGTGATATCGAGTGTATAGAGTTGAAGCTTTGGAACCGAGTGTATAGACTTCAGAAGATGAAGCATGTATAGCCCAACGAAGTACAGATTTGCCAACGTGAGACACTGTACAGACTTTGATGCACAAGCAATGTATAGACTTCGAGATGCCAACAGACAATGACTGTGCAGACTTGTTTTGAACCATGCACATTGTATAGATTCGCAATACAAAAGTTGATGTATAGACTTGGTTGTGCTGTGCATACGATGTGCAGACTTGTAAAACAGTGCAACGGATTGTACAGACTTAGAGTGAAGACAATGCAGTGTATAGACATTGATGAACATATGCATTGTATGGACTTAACGATCCAATCGATGTATAGACTTAGAAACAACAATAAAGCAAGTGTGTACAATGTGAGAGAGTGTATAGACTTGTACAGTGCTGCCAATGCATAGACTTGCTATGGATGTACGGACTTTGAAGATGCAGGCGATGTACAGACTTGGGGAATGTCTAGACTCTGAAGAAATGAGGCGATGTGCAGACTTTGAGGTTCAACAATGGATGTATAGACTTGGATGCCCAGCGCCACTATAGAGAAGGATATGTGAGATCCAAACTTCAGAGCTACAGTACCCTTCTGAATACATCCAATCAATTCCAGCAACTATTTTCAGAAAATTTTTGTCAGTGCGTTGACTCAACCTGATGACTACGTTTACTCACTCAACAAATCAGATCAATTTTCAGTCTGTTTCCAGAAGATGTTTTTCAGTGTTGACTCAGTCTCATAAACCAATCTTCAGATACCCAGACAGCTGACTCTAACAGAACGGAATTGCACTCCTTAGCGTGTAAAGTATGATGCAAACTAACCCTCCATTTATTCATGACAGATAGTATGAATAAAAATGCAATTGTTGACATGATGGGTTTTTATTCAACATGAGTCATTAGGCAGATAAGCTTAAAGCTAAACTCCCCCTAAATCTGTGAGTTATTTAAAAAATAGAAATTTGCAACTCAAGCAGGACGTGCAATCAATTTATTTTTAGGCAAAGTTATTCAGACAAGTTTCATGGAAGAATTCAAGCAATCAATTTAGGCAACAGAATGAGGATTGCACAGACCAAGCTCTCTCCTAAGATAAGAGAATATTTCATTATTCAGTGACTTGGTGAAAATATCAACAAGTTGATGTTCAGAGTCTACAAAGATCAATTTAAAGCTACTCTTATTTACTTCATCTCGCAAGAAGTGATGCCTTATTTCGATATGTTTGGTCCTAGAGTGTTGGATGGGATTCTTTGCCAGGTTAATGGCACTTGTGTTATCACACAATATTGGGACACAACCAAGATCAGTTTGATAATCCTGGAGTTGGTGTTTGATCCACAACACTTGAGTGCCACAACTCCCTGCAGCGACATATTCTGCCTCTGCAGTGGATAGTGCCACTGAGTGTTGTTTCTTGGATGCCCAAGAAACCAAACACCCTCCCAAAAATTGGCAATAGCCACTTGTGCTTTTCCTGTCAAGTTTGCATCCAGCATAGTCTGCATCTGAGTATGATACCAGATCAAAAGTACAAGATGCAGGATACCAAATCCCTAAGTCTCGAGTTCCAGCAAGGTATCGAAAAATACGCTTGACAGAAGTCAAGTGGGATTCTCTAGGATCAGACTGAAACCGAGCACACATACAAACACAAAATTGGATGTCTGGCCTAGATGCAGTAAGATAAAGGAGTGATCCGATCATACCTCGATAAGTTTTTGCATCTACTTTTGTACCTTTCAGATCTGCATCCAAACTTGTATTGGTGCTCATGGGTGTGCTGATTGCCTTAAGATTCTCCATCTGATATTTCTTCAAAAGTTCGGAGACATACTTTGCCTGATTGATGAAGCATCCATCCTTGCTTTGGGTGATTTGTAGACCTAGAAAAAATTGAAGCTCACCCATTAGACTCATCTCAAATTCTGTGGTCATCAAATTTGTGAAATCCTCACACATGCTAGGTTTAGTGGAACCAAAAACTATATCATCAACATAGATTTGAACCAGAATAATGTCATTGTTTCTCACCTTGGTAAATAGAGTTTGGTCCACTTTACCTCTTGAATATCCTTTCTCAGTGAGGTATGAGCTGAGTCTATCATACCATGCTCGAGGTGCCTGTTTTAGCCCATAGAGAGCTTTGTCTAATCTGTAAACATGGTCAGGGCAATCTATTGATTCAAAACCAGGAGGTTGTTCAACATACACCTCTTCTTTTATTAACCCGTTGAGAAATGCACTTTTTACATCCATTTGATGAAGTTTTATTCCATGACAACATGCATATGCAAGTAATAATCTGATGGCTTCTAATCTTGCTACTGGTGCAAAGGATTCTTCAAAATCAATGCCAAATTCTTGGTTATATCCTTGTGCGACCAGTCTTGCTTTATTTCTTATCACAATTCCATTTTCATTTTGCTTGTTTCTAAAGACCCATTTAGTTCCAATTACTGAAAGTTCATTAGGTCTTGGCACAAGGTGCCACACTTTATTTCTTTTGAATTGATTTAATTCCTCATGCATTGCATTTATCCAGCAATCATCTTTCAGGGCATCAGTTATATTTTTTGGTTCAATTTGAGATATAAGAGCTAAGTTGTCCATTTCTTCAATGATTCTAAAATGAGATCTAGTTCTGGTAGGATCATGCAGATTACCAATAATGCTTGATAGAGGATGGTCTTTTAGCATTCTAACATTGGTCAAGGAGTTACCTTCATTGACATCTGCATTACCTCTAGTACTTGATTCTGCTAGATCCTCATTTGACCTTGGCTCTTCCTCTTGAGTGTGTTGTTCTTCCTTTTCTTCAAGAAACTCACCATCATCTTTGTCCCTGCAAGATAGTTCATTTTCAGATTTGACATCCATTTCATCAAAGATGATATGAGGAGATTCTTCAACAGATTGAGTTTTAATGTTCAGGACTCTATAGGCCCTAGAGTGATTTGAATAACCTAGAAATATGGCTGGTTCACTCTTAGGTTCAAATTTATCTAAGTCCCGTTTGTTATTATTTTGAACAAAGCATTTAGATCCAAAAACTCTGAAGTGGATAACAGATGGTTTCTTACCTTTCAACAGCTCATATGGAGTCTTTTTGGACATAGGTCTTACCATTGCCCGGTTTACAATGTAGCAAGCTGTGTTTACAGCCTCTGCCCATAGCTTCCTTGGGAGTTGTCCTTCAATCAACATGGTCCTAGCCATTTCAACAAGAGTTCTGTTTCTTCTTTCCACCACTCCATTCTGTTCAGGAGTTCTTGGAGATGAGAATTTGTGAGATATTCCCATTGTCCTGCAAAAATCATCAAATTCTGAATTTTCAAATTCTCCTCCATGATCTGACATGATAGATGAGATAGTGTACTTACCATCCTGCTGAACTTTCCTGAAGAATACCTGAAATTCTTCAAATGCATCATTCTTATGTGTTAAAAAGAACACCCAAGTAAACCTGGAAAAATCATCTACCAAAACGAATCCATATTTATTGCCACTTAAACTCGTTGTTCTTGTGGGTCCAAACAAGTTCATGTAAACAAGTTCAAGAGTTCTAGAAGATTGGTTTTCAGTTCTGGATTTAAATGACTTCCTAGTATGCTTGCCTTGAGTGCATGCATTACAGATTTTGTCATTTTTCTTAAATGAAACATTTGGCAGACCGTTTACCATGTTGAATTTGGCTAACTTATGCATGACACTATAGCTAGCATGTCCTAATCTGCGATGCCACAGCCAAGCCAGTTCACTTTTATTCACAGCTAGACAAAGATTGTCATGTGCAGGATCATCTAGATCTACCATGTACATGTTATTTATTCTTTTTCCAGAGAATTTCACACTTTCAGACTGCTTTTCAATAATAGTGCATGCATGGGAATCAAACACAACTTTGTGCCCCCTATCACACAGTTGACTTATGCTTAGAAGATTGTATTCCAATCCTTCAACCAGCAACACATCATCAATAGAGTTCAGGAGAGTTTTACCAACTTTACCTTTTCCAATTATTTTACCTGTATTGTTTCCCCCAAAAGTGACATGTCCTCCTTCTTTCTCAACTAGGAGACAGAATTTTGCCTTATCGCCCGTCATGTGCCTTGAGCAACTACTGTCGAGGTACCATCTGTTGTGTACAGCTGCAAGGCACTCCTGCAGGCCACATCAACCAAGAGATTTTGGAACCCAAATACACTTGGGTCCCATCAGACCATATGATTACGTCAAATAAGACAGCATACTTTTGGGAATCCAGATCTGTTGTGTTGAGGGTTTTCGAGATGTGGGGTTCATAGATTCGAGATTCTTTTGATTGGATTGAGGTACCTTTTGGAATGACCTCTTTGAACCATTTCTGTTATTAGAGAAGTATGAGGTGTTGTTCTTATTTTTATTCCAATAGTTATTGTGACTCCAAGAATCATTGGGGAACTTAGGGTATGAAGTTCTGTAGGAATAATGAGCTCTAGATGGCATGAAGGTTCGCTGTGTAGACCCTGTAACATGATAGCGTTGACTCATCCAGTAAGTCTTTCTGTCATAAGGGTTCAGGTACATAGGGTGCGTTGACGCACTGAAGTGGCTGCGTCGACTCATTCTCATGTTTCTCAAGGAGTGCCCACTGGGGAAGGGTGTATGCGTTGACGCAGCGCGGACACTGCGTTGACGCGCCCAAGGATTTGATCTAGCGTTGTTTCTGTAAAACCCTTGGTACATGGGATGAGTGGACGCATGATGCTCAGTGTGTTGACGCATCTGTTGGGTACCAGTCCTATGACTCCATGAATTTCTATGTTCTTGATGCTGGGTTGATGAGCTAGGGTCTATGGGCTGACCTGAGGATTTTCTTCTGAACTTGGGCACATTTTTATGATGCTTGGCATTAAGGGTATCATGCATTTTCTCTTTGCCCTTTTCTTTTCTGATCTCATTTGTTTGTTTTCCTTCTCCCTGATTTTCCTCACAAGACTCCTTTTCATCCATTTGACTCTGCTCAGAAATACCCTGTTCAGACACAAAAGTTATAAATCTAGTTCCTAGTTCCTTCTTCTTGGTTGGATTATAACCAAGTCCTTCTTTTCCAAAATTACTTCTCATTCCCATTACAGCTTCAAGATTATTTTTACCTTGAGTTAATTTCTCAAGAGAGGCTTGTTTACTTGAATTTTCATCTTCCATTTTCTTCAAGTTTTCTTGGAGTTCCTGATTCACTCCTTGAACTGCTTCATATTTTTCTTTAGCAATTTTTGCATCACTCTCCAATTTTTGCATTTTGAGTTTTAGGTCATCCTGAGTTTTCAGCAAGAATTCATTTTCTCTTTTCATCTCTATTACTTGATCTCTATATTCGTCATTTTCACAAAGAGATTTTCTTAAACTGACATTTTCAGCTTCTAAGCACTTGATTTTATCATTTAATGAGTTCTCTTGACTAGTCAGATTTTTCTTCTTCTTGAGTGATTTATTCTCTTTCTTTACAAGATCATATTTATCTAGCAGTTCATTAAATGCTTCTTCCCAATCACTACAAGAGAAATTTTCAGAAGAAGAAGTTACCTCCTCATTATCATCTCCCTTAGCCATGAAGCACAACTTAGCATCACTCTCTTCTTCAGAAGTACTTTCTTCTTCATCTTCATCTTTCTCCTCGTCACTCCATGTGCTTATCATGGCCTTTGGTTTCTTGTTCTTCCATTTCGGTTGGGCTTTCTTCACATTCTCTGGACATTCGGATTTGATGTGACCTTGTTTCCTGCATTGGTAACAAACAACCTTGTCAGATTTCCTAGAGTTTTCTGATTTGAACTTAGAACTTTTCTTACCTCTGGTCTTCTGTAACTTCTAAATTTACCTTCCTTCCTTAGAAACTTCCTGAATTTTCTGGTGAGCATTGCTATCTCACCTGAGTCACTTTCTGAGGTAGATGAGTGACTGTCATCAGAACTCTCCTTGCTGCTTGGTCCTGCCTTCAATGCAAGAGGTTTTTTCTTTTTCACATCCTCATCTGCCCTTTTGAGATTCAGCTCATAAGCCATTAGTGATCCGATAAGTTCATCAGGAGTAGTGGTAGGAAGGTTCCTAGATTCCTCAACAACAGTGGCCTTGGTGTGCCAAACTGGAGTTAGGGATCTAAGAATTTTCCTGACCAACTCATAGTCAGTGTAGGCCTTTCCCAGACCTCTCAGACCATTCACTAATAAGGTTAATCTAGCATACATTTCAGAAATGTTTTCCTCTGGTTTCATTCTAAAAGCTTCATATTCTGAAATTAACATATTGGCTTTCGTCTCTCTTACCTCTGACGTACCTTCGTAGATGACTTGGAGTTTATCCCACATTTCCTTGGCACTGGCAAATGAGGAAACTCGTGAAAACTCCATGGGGTGCAGTGAGCATTGCATAATGTTCATGGCTTGCCAATTAACATTGGACTTCCGATCTGCTCCTTCACCCATAATTCTTCATCCCCTTCTATCGATATGGTCCCTTGCTCACGACTTTCCAAATCTCATGGTCCTGAGCTCTCAGAAATACCTGCATCCGATTTTTCCAGTACGCATAGTTAGTGCCATCAAAGAAGGGTGGCCTATTTACCGCATACCCTTCGGGCATGAGTCCCTTGTTTTCCATTCCACAGAATCTCTCTGGGTTGTAAGACCCTTGACAAGAGAGCCGAGCTCTGATACCACGTGTTGGATTAGGTGGAATGTCAAACTAGAGGGGAGGGGTGAATAGGTTGACCCTTTAAAAAATTCTACGCACGATCACACACGAATTATGGTGCAGAATGATAGAGATAAAATCAATAACTAAACAGCAATGAGAATCGTGCCTAATCAAACATCTAACGAAGGGAGCATAATAAGAGAAATCAAACCACTCAGTGTACGCAGATTTTTATGGTGGTTCGGTCTCCCTGTGGAGGCCTACGTCCACCCCTCACTTAACCAGTGAGGATCCCTGCTGAGCTTTACAGCTTAGCTACACCGAGGAAAAAGCTTCCTCACATACACCGCTGAGCATTACAGCTTGGCTTAACCAGAGAAACAAATTCTCTATCCCGCTGACAAACAGCTTGCAGGCAACACGCCCAATTTCCCTTGATCCAAGCACAGTCTGCTGGATCAACCCCCTCCCTCTACTCAAACCAGTACGAGGGAGAAACAGTATAATAGAGTCCAGAATGGAAAGACAAATAACAAAACGAAATCACTTAGTAAAAGAAAGAATAAACTCAGATCTATGAAGCAGCCTAAGCTCGGCCTTGAATCCAGAAATCTGGAGGAAGAAGCTTCAATGATCGTCTGGTCTTCTTCTTCCAAAATGTAGACGAGCTTCACAAGGAACGCTGCTTCTGGATCTCCCAACTGTCTTCAGCAGATCGACATCAGGAGGAAGATCAACTCGCTATTTTTCTCGTGGTTCTTTTCCTCAGCTCCCGTCTTCAGCACTCTTCGAAAAACTCCTACTCCTTCTGCAATTTCGCAAGCGTTCCCGCGCTCATTTCCAGGTCCATGCATATATGCATCTAGTGGGCCCCAACCATATTTTCTGGTTAACCCTGTGACTGCACGTGTAGAGCCTTCTGGAGTCGAGAGGGAAAAAGCAGATCGCAATCACTTTTGGGCTGATGTGGCCTTTGACGTCACTTGTGACTGGGGTCCACCCAACTGATCTCGGAAGTTCCTGTAGGCGTCAACCCATTGAGTCCACAGGGTTGACGCAGCCTTGAGATCTATCATCTGTCTTGATAGTAAAGTAGGATGCGTTGACGCATGGGTTGCTGCGTCAACCCACTTACCTGTCCCTGAGCTGAAATCACAACACTCTGACTTGCTGTGTCGACGCTGTCATGCAATAGCGTTAACGCACTGAGGCATTCCAGTAAGCCATTAGCTCTGCCTCTTTAACTGCTGCGTCGACGCTGCTCTATTGTGGCGTTGACGCAGTGGAATAACCTGTGAAGGTCTCTGCTTCAGAATATGATGAGTTGACGCTGCTTGCATCGTGGAGTTAACGCTGTGAGAGATATCAGTGAAGGCTTCTTCAACTAATGCGTGGACGCTTTAAGCTCCCAGCGTCGACTCTGTTCCTTTCTTGCAATAAGAATGAAATCAAGTGGAATCATTACTAAATCAAGAATTAATTCAACATCTTGGGTTGAATACTACATTCACATTTCATGGTTGTCATTATCAAAATCAGGGGCATAACATTAGGGGCCCTAATGTGGCAGTTCTAGGGCCTAAGGATAGGCGCATACAAGCTCTCGCTTTCCGTCCACAGTGATGCACTCAGAAGATAGGATGCATGGTTCGGGCTCTCGCTCACTTCGCGCGGCAAATGATAAGGATACTAAATAAGCAAGTGATTTGGAGCACGTACCTAGCTGACTGAGAATTCAAGCTCTGACCGGAGACGAAGGCGAGCGGGGACGTGCGTGCCCGCACGGCGTCGAAGAAGCTTCACTGGTTACAAAGAATGCACTCCTCGCAGGGAGGTTGCAATTATTACAAAACCACGTGACTTAAAAATTTTCCCACGCAGGGGAACAAATTAGTCCAATTTCTCCGCGCAGGGAGACTTACGGATACTCACACTCCGTGAATTACGGACTGTGTGTCGGTGACCGGGTGACTCGGGCACCTGGCAGGCCGTCGATTGTGGATTTGGGTGCCACAATAAATAATTTAAAAAGATATATATAAATATATATATAGATATATATAAGATTATATATATCCCAAATATATATATTATATATATTTAACTCTATTTTTCAAAAAAAAATTCAAACTTCACCTACCCTTTCTTTTGACCTTTCAAATCCCTTTTTTTCCATTTTCAATTTTTTTTTTCAAAATTTTTTTTTCAACCTTCACCTGCCCTATCTTTTGACTTGTCACACTCTTTTTTTTTCACACATTTTTTTTTCAAACCCCTTTTCAAACTCTGGCTGCGTTTCTCACGCTGTCGGCTGGTCAAGGGGGGGAGTGGGGTGGCTGGGCAAGGCCCTGTTGCGGTTGGCGGTCAGCACACGCTGGGTGAGAGAGAGAGAGAGAGGGAAACGTGGGATAGAACCAGAGAGAGGGAGTCTCGCGGGTGCAGTGACTGAGGAGGCAGGGTGAGCGAAGGCGGTTCTGGAAGTGGAGAGGGATGCAACGGTGTGGTCACGGGGGAGCGGCTGACAGGGTGGTGGGAGAGGGTTCCTTCCTGTTGAGCTTGACAACAGAGAGAATATACTGCATACAGAGTTCCAGGCACTCCGACCACTTCGATAATCCACCTCTGGAGGTTATCGGTGGGCTTCTGCTTGAAGCCGGTGAGGGGGCTAGACTGCCATTCCACGAGTTCCTTCTGCAACCTTGCGGGAGGGGGCGGATGTGCTGGTCATGCTTCTGCAAGTAGCGCCTGCGGGACTCCCCTCGGTGCCTGGGCAGGGATGATGGCGAAGGCGACTCTACTGGAGATGGCCGACTGTAACACGGCTGTGGGGGCGCTGCGGCTCGACGGCGAGGAAGAGGGGCCAGGGAGTGGTGGTTGGTGGTAGCAGAGGGGCCGCGGCGGTCGCGTGGAGGTGTAGGGGGTGGGTCAGCCGGCGCGGTGGGCACAAGGGCGGCCAGGCAGTCGCAGGCGGTCGACGGGTGCAGAGGGCGGTGACCGTGGCTGGGCGGTGCCGGACGCGGTGGCACGCGGTGGTGGGGGCGCGCGGGGCGTCCGCTACAGAGTTCACCGGCGTAGGCGCTGGTCAGCGCAGGTGACGGGCGGTCACGGCGACAGGCGGCGGGTGCCGGCAGGCCGGGCCAGCGCAGTGTGGCCGGGTGGCGATGGCTACGACGACATCGGAGGAGGTGGCTGCGGCGACACCGGCGTTGGGAGAGGGGGGAGGCTAGGCGCTGCCAGCCGCAGGCGGGCGCGGGCCAGCGCAGGTGGCAGCGGCCTTGGGCGAAGGCGGGAGGGCCCGGGCCAGGAGCAGGGGCGCGGGCCAGGCTGTGCGGGCGGGACCCGGCGGCGAGCGCGTGGCGGCGGGAGCTGGGGCGCGATGGCGAGCGGCGCGATGCCCGACGGGCTGTCGCCGGTGGGGCGGTTGCCGGAGTTGGGGAAGATGATGCAGGGGGGCGCTGTCCGCCGCGGGTGCACACACACACACACACACACACACACACACACACACACACACACACACACACACACACACACAGAGAGAGAGAGAGAGAGAGAGAGAGAGTACGGGAGGGAGAGAGAGAACCGAGAGAGAGAAAGTAGAGAGTGGGATTAACGCGAGAGAGAGAGAGGGGGGGATTAACATAAATAGAAAAATGGGGAGAGAGAGAGAACGAAGAAGGTTTTTTTTCAAAAAAAAATCTTTTTTTCTCTCTCTATATATTTTTTTATTCAAAACTCTTCTCAATCAAGACCTTTCTACTTCTCTTCTCTTATTTTTTGTTTCTTCTTTTTTTTTTCACTCGGGCAAACTAGAGAGAGAAAGAGAGACGTCGGGGACGTCGGAGGCGCCGTGTTGGGCTCTGATACCAAATATGACGCGGTGGCGACGTGGGAATGGATCGACGACACTCCGGGACGCGAACAGGACGGGAACAGATAACTGCTATCTCACACAGCTCGGCCTCACGCCGGACGGTCTCACACCGGGCGACACTCAAACTCACAAAGAGAAAGATGGAAGGAAATGAAAGAGGGGAAACTCTCTCATGCATAAACCAAACCTTTCATTCTATTCATCAAATCATATCTCCTAACACTCTTGGCCTTCCTTTATATAGGAGGAGGCTATAGCAACCACACCTTTCAAACTTTACAAATATCACATATGTCCTTAGCCTAATAAAACAAGCTTACTTACCTAACTTTTGACTTGGGGGTTTTAACCAAATAAAATACACAAAACACACATGTTTATTGACTATGACTTAGCCTAATAAGACGAAAGTAAAAAATACATGTACTAGTATATGTATGTTATACAAATACGTACAATACAAATACACACAAATAAATATTATGCTCAGGACGCCGAGTCTTCGGGTAGCTGAATCTCCGAGCCACAAGCTCGGTGCGGGGGTGCGGCGTCCGGTAGTGGGCCCGGTGTCCCCACCAACCATGACGCGGCGGCGACGTGGGAATGGATCGACGGCACTCCGGGACGCGAACAGGACGGGAACGGATAACTGCTATCTCACACAGCTCGGCCTCACGCCGGACGGTCTCACACCGGGCGACACTCAAACTCACAAGGAGAAAGAGGGAAGGAAATGAAAGAGGGGAAACTCTCTCATGCATAAACCAAACCTTTCATTATATTCATCAAATCATATCTCGTAACACTCTTTGCCTTCCTTTATATAGGAGAGGCTATAGCAACCACACCTTTCAAACTTTACAAATAGCACATATGTCCTTAGCCTAATAAAACAAGCTTACTTACCTAACTTTTGACTTGGGGGTTCTAACCAAATAAAATACACAAAACACGCATGTTTATTGACTATGACTTAGCCTAATAAGACGAAAGTTAAAAATACATGTACTAGTACATGTATGTTACACAAATACGTACAATACAAATACACACAAATAAATAATATGCACAGGACGTCGAGTCTTCGAGTAGCTGAATCTCCGAGCCACAAGCTCGGTGCGGG
Source organism: Amorphophallus konjac (assembly GCA_022559845.1). NCBI lineage: Eukaryota > Viridiplantae > Streptophyta > Magnoliopsida > Alismatales > Araceae > Amorphophallus > Amorphophallus konjac. The sequence continues at coordinate 145,926 of JAHNEJ010002123.1, read as the reverse complement.
GGTGCGACATCCGGTAGTGGGCCCGGTGTCCCCACCAAGATGGGATCTCGATCATGAGACTGACTTTACATGGACACATACCTTAAAATTATTCCTGGTCGGAGGGTAATCACTCGGGGACTTTGATTACCTAGTAAACCTGTACACATGATGTGTACGGGACCAGTCTCATGGTCGCTGGTGCAGGACACCAACACATATGTGTAGGTGTATGTCCTAAGAGGATGTACACTGAACTGATCCGTTATTGGATCTTCAGATAGTTGATTATACATAATGTCAACTGAAGATCCAATTGTCTCAGTAGTATTGTTGGTCCTTTGACCTGAGACATTGATCGGATCTTACACGAGGACTGTAATGATTTAATGAGTTAGCTAAGTGACTTTAACCATAAGTCGTGAATTGCCAAGTAATTAACCATTTCAAGATACATGTGAAGATCATCAATGGTCAAGAGGGGATCGCTCACTGTCGGGTATATATCCGATAGTTAATGGGTCATGACACTGGCTGTAACGACCCGAGAATCCGATTACCGGGAAGGCCCGATAACCCGAGACTCGCACCGCCACCCACGAGCCCGAAGACTCGGAAGGGTTAAAAAGGATGGTGTGGAGACTACACAAGTATCACAAATAATTGCAGAAATTAAACAGTTATAACATTAAGCAGGAAATAAATTAACATTTTACATGGTCCACAATAGAAATTAACAACAATAACAATAGTCCACGACTAGTACAGTGACAAGAAAGAAAAGTACAGCTACACGGGGCATACCCCGGCTCTGACCTCTGGCACTACCTCTGGGCACCCGCACCACGCTGCACCCCAGACACGCTCCCCCGGGGCGGCGCCTCACCTGAAACACGGTGAAAACACGCAGGGAATGAGTCTCGGAACAAGACTCAGTAGGGATCACTCGAACCCTACCTCGTAAAATGAGAAACCACTACACTAGCGGTAGGAGAGTACCACGGAAACGGAAGCCCCGTACTCTACAGAACAAGGGTCCCATGGCACGCAAACCGACACCCGTGCCACGGTAAGAAGACCGAAACTCAACGGTCAACCCAACAAAACCTGAATGTTGAAAACGCCTGACTGACAGACTGCCACTCCGTACTCGACAGGAGTACCACCCACTAGAAGCACAGTCGGTAGCGTCCCCTGACGTCTTACGCCGCGCCGCAGGTGAACCGCCTGGCGTGGTAGCTCCTACCAGAGGCGCGAACACCGTACAAGTAACCACAAACAAGTGACTAGCTGGGGTCACGCCCGTCGACGTGCGTCCACTGTCCCCAACCACGTGTGCACACACAGACCACGCGTCCTAGGTCTGGCCCTCTGACTAGTTTTCCCCTGGCACTGGACTCTGATGTGACGAGGGGCCCGACGGTAACCAGTCTAACACCGTCCTCAGGGTAAGCCCGTACACCACTCCCTGGTGCGATCAGCACACACGTACTGATAGGCTACGACTAGTGGAGGGTCACAAAGGAGTAGACTCTCGAGTCAACGAAAAACAACGTCCGAATCCGACAACGTGTGGGAATCACCCCACGCACCAGCCCCGTCGCACGGTGGCCACAGTCGGAGTAAAAATGGGGTTGCCACCCTCGTGGGGCAACCAGGCATGTGACGGTCCACCCTATGGCCGTCACAAGCAAGTAACGGTCTAGGCGAGACCGTTACATGCGCCTAACGGTTCAAAACAGACCGTCACACGGTCAGAGGGGAAAGGGATGTAACGGCCTGGTCCAGGCGCGTTACAAGAATGTAATGCGCTTGGCCCCATGCATTACACACCCCCCCACGCTCCCAAAGCCAAAAGGGATGTAACGGCCCAGCCGGCGCGTCACACGCATGTAACGCGCTTGGCCCAGCGCGTTACATGGCCCTCACACTTGGGGTGAAAACAGGAAGTAACGCGCCTGCCCTAGCGCGTTGCACGCATGTAACGCGCCTAGCCCGGTGCGTTACATGGCCTGACCCCCAACGGTCACAAACCAATAGTCGAAAGCCCCTGACGGCCCTACCCAAGTGTGTCATAGGCAAATGGCGGTCTATCGTGGGGCCGTTACAGCCCCCGACCCCCAAAAACACTACTCAGGAATGTAACGCACCCCTCTAGGGGCGTCACAAGCATGTGACGGTCACTGGAGTGACCGTTACACACTCCCGAGCACGCTACGGCGGGAAAACCCCAAAAACTTCGACCACGCCCCCGTGCCTCCACCGGAGAGGGGGAAAACAAAGGGGAAGACCCCTGGGGACCCCTAGCATGCATCTAAGCCATCCAAATGCGAAATCGCGGGCTAAAACCATAGATCGGGCGAGCTCTCCCCAAATCATGGAAAACCCCAAACCCGCTCAATCAAACCCCTCTCGGCCTCCCCGCGGCCTACAAACCACGGAAATGAACGGCAAGAGGCTAAGGAACGTCACCCTACCTCAATAGAGCGAATGCTCCGCCGGATCGCCCACAAACCACGAAGAACGCCTTAGAAAACCCTCGTCCTTCAACCTTCCCACGCTCGCCGCACGCCCCCACGATCGCCTCGCCGCCGCCCACGTCACCGCGCCGTCGCCCCGCCGCCTACAGCCGGAGAGGGGTCCGCCGCGGTCAACCGGGAGGAAGAGAGGGAGAGGGTTACAGTGGAGGAGGAAGGAGGAAGAAGAAGAAGAAGAAGAGGGTGGGGGAGGAGAGAGAAATAGGGGGGTATTTATAGGAAATCTGGAAAATCCAGAAAATTCCAAAAAATAGAAAATTACACCCCCCGCGATCCTCGGAACGCACCGATCGCAACGGTACCACTCGTGCCCAGGTGTACAGCCCGGTTCACCCGCAGCGAGCTTCCGAAGTAAAAGCCGAAACACACACCGGAAATCGGAAAACACACATGGAAAAGCCGCGGAACGCCTCCAGGCCTCCGAAATAACTCCAGATCGCGCCGATCCGAACACGAAAGATGTCCGAAACAAAATTTCGGACACAACAGAGCCGGACACTCCGAAAACTAGATCCGGGACCCACGAAGAAAGGATCCGAAAGGTCCGGGATATTACAGCCCTCCCCCCTTAAGGAATTTCATCCTCGAAATTGAGAACAACCAAATGGGAAAGAAGAGGAAGACTCACTCAAACAGATATGGGAACTGCTGACGCATCTCATCCTCACGTTCCCACGAAGCCTCACCACCAGAGTGTCGTTGCCACACGACCTTTACCAATGGAATAACCTTGTTCCGCAGGCGCTGCTCTCGCTTATCCTCCACGCGGATCGGAAACTCTGGGAGAGAAAGATCTGGAGTCACCTCAGGCCAAACGAAAAACTCGAGCACATGAGAGTCATCGGGCAAATACTTCCGCAACATCGAGACGTGGAACATGTCATGCACCGACGCCAACTCATGAGGTAACTGCAACCGGTAAGTAACCTCACCGATGCGCTCCACAATCGCGAAAGGACCAATATAGCGGGGACTCAGCTTCCCACGCCGTCCAAAACGCATCACCCCCTTCATCGGAGAAACTCTCAAGAACACATGATAACCTACGGCGAACTCGAGAGGCTGCCTCCTACGGTCAGCATAGCTCTTCTGCCGACTCTGGGCCGCCAACATGTTCTGACGAACCAGGTGCACAACATCCACACATTGCTACACCAATTCCGGTCCCGTCAAAACACGCTCACCCACCTCAAACCAATCAAGTGGAGTCCGACAAGGACGCCCATACAATGCCTCATAAGGAGCCATGCCGATGCTCGAATGATAGCTGTTGTTATAGGCAAACTCCACCAATGGTAGGTGATGAATCCAACTCCCCTGCCACTCCAGGCAGCAGGATCTCAGCATGTGCTCCAAAGTCTGAATAGTCCTCTCAGACTGACCATCTGACTGGGGATGATACGCCGAGCTAAATGCCAACTCCGTGCCAAGAGCTCGCTGGAAACTCCTCCAGAATCCAGAAGTGAAGCACGGATCCCGATCCGACACGATCGAAATGGGAACCCCATGCAACGGTACGATCCGCTCCACATAAAGACGAGCCAACTTAGACACGCTCCAGCTGACCTTGACCGGTAACAACCGCGTCACCTTTGTCAGCCGATCCACCAGCAACCAAATACTGTCCTGCCCACTCGGGATCCTCGGCAATCCCACCACGAAATCCGTGGTCACATGGTCCCATTTCCAAGCAGGAACATCCAAGGGCTGGAGAGTACCTCCTGGTCGCTGATGCTCCGCCTTCACCTGCTGACAGATCAGGCACCTGGCCACAAACTCTGCGATATCTCTCTTCATGCCAGGCCACCAGAACTGCCTCCGCAAGTTCCGATACATCTTTGTCGCACCCGGGTGCACAGTGTACCTGCTCCCATGAGCCTCGCGTAACACCGCACGACGAACCTGCTCCTCCGCTGGGACGTACAACCTGCCACGAAACCTAGCAGCGCTATCCTCACCCAGCTCCACATCAGCCATAGCTAGAATCCGGGACAACTCAGGGTCTGCATGCTGAGCCTCTGTCACCTGATGACGGATAGCAGGAGTGACAGTCAGACTCGCAAGCACCGCTAACCCTGGCTCCTGGGGAATCTTGAGCCTGAAAGATACCTCGGGCACTTGTTCCCAGAGCCTCCACTTCCTCAACATCAAGGTACTGACCGCAACCTTCCGACTCAAGGCATCAGCAACGACATTCATCCTGTCCGGCTTATAAGATAGGGTGAAGTCATAATCCTTCATGAACTCCATCCAACGCCTTTGCCTGAGGTTCAGATCTCTCTGCGAGAACACATACCTCAAACTCTAATGGTCAGTAAACACCTCGAACTTCTCGCCGTACAGATAATGCCTCCAGATCTTCAGCGCGAAGATCACCGCCGCCAACTCAAGGTCATGGGTAGGGTAGTTCTCCTCGTGGGGCTTTAGCTGCCGAGATGCATAAGCCACCACTCTACCATGCTGCATCAACACAGCTCCCAACCCAACGCCGGAAGCATCTGTACACACCACGAAACCTCCCGATCCAGAAGGCAAAACTAACACCGGAGCCAAGGTGAGCAATCTCTTCAGTTCCCTGAAGCTCTGCTCACACTCATCGGACCAAACGAAAGGCACATCCTTCCGCGTGAGCCCAGTCATCGGGGCCGCAATGCGAGAAAAATTCTGGATAAACCGACGATAATAACCCGCAAGTCCTAAGAAACTCCAGATCTCCGTCACCGACCTTGGCCTCGGCCACTGCATCACTGCCTCGACCTTGGCGGGGTCCACGAAAATACCATTACCAGAAATCACGTGCCCCAGAAAGTGCACCTCGCTGAGTCAAAACTCGCACTTGCTGAGCTTCGCATACAATTGGTGATCTCGCAACGTCTGCAGCACCACACCCAAATGGTACGCGTGCTCCTCGGCAGACCGCGAATAAACAAGGATGTCATCCACGAAGATGACCACGAACTGGTCCAAATACGGATGAAACACCCTCTGCATCAAGTCCATGAAGGCTGCAGGGGTATTGGTGAGCCCGAACGGCATCACCAAAAACTCATAATGCCCGTACCTCGTACTGAATGCAGTCTTCTCCACATCGGACTCACGAATTCTCAGCTAATAGTAATCGGACCGCAAATCAATCCGCGAGAACACTCGCGCAGACTGCAGCTTGTCGAACAAATCATCAATCCGCGGTAACGGATACTTATTCTTAATGGTCACTTCATTCAGCTACCGATAGTCAATGCACAAGCGTAGACTACCGTCCTTCTTCTTCACAAACAATACGGGCGCACCCCAAGGAGAAAAACTAGGACGAATATACCCCTTGGCTAACAGTTCCTGCAACTGCGCCCTCAACTCCCTCAACTCAGCGGGGGCCATACGGTAGGGAGCCTTCGCCAAAGATCCCGTACCCGGCACAACCTCGATCACGAAATCGATCTCCCACTGGGGAGGTAATCCAGGCAACTCCTCAGGAAAAACGTCGGGAAACTCGCACACCACCGCAATGTCCTCGACATCCGGCTCCATCCGGTCAGACACAACGACGGACGCGAGAAAACCCTGACAACCTGAATCAAGCAATCGACGGGCTCGAATAGCAAAGATAAAGAATCGAGAAGAGGCGGAACGGATACCTTAGAAATAGAAGGTCCTCTTGCTCGGATGCTGGAAGTAGACCCTCTTCATTCCACAATCCACCACCGCTCCATGGGTCTCGAGCCAATCCATGCCTAGAATCACATCATAATCCCGAAGCTGCAACGCATACAACCTGTCTGGCATACTCCGCCCATCGATCCAAACCGGAACCTGATCGAAGCAATACGGAGTGATCATAAAGTCACCCGAAGGTAACTCCACTGCCAAATCACAGGACAACTGGGTCACCGGCTCCTTGACGCTCGACGCGAAATCCTCCGAAATAAACGAATGAGACGCGCCAGAATCAAATAAAACCCGAGCCGCGCAACCCAAAATCTGAACGGTACCTTCCACGAGCTGCGACGCCACAGCCTCTGCCCTGGTCATGTGCGTGATCTGGCCCCGAGCCCTCTGCCTGCCTCCCACACTAGCTGACCTGGGTAGCATCGGATACTGTCCCTGCTGCTGCTGCTGCTGCCTCTGCTGCTGGGGAACCTGCTGCTGCTGAGGAAACTACTGCTGCGGTTACCTCTGAGGACAGTCGCGCGCCATATGCCCTGGCTGGTCACACCGAAAACAGACGATCGGCGCCGTGCACTGCCTGCCTGGGTGGATCCCACCACACCGTGGACAAGGTCCTCGCGATCCACCCCTGATCCCTGACGCTGTAAAGGAATCGGCTGCTGTACACTGCCCGATGAAGCTTGCCCCTGATCCTTGGACTTCTTCTTTCGAAAATTCTTCGCGAAGAACTTCTTGACCTTCGTGCCAAAGGACGCAGGTCCTGTCACCGAAGCTGCCGATGCCGGTACTCCTAAACCACCCGGCGCATGTTGGAAAGAACCTTGCTGCTGGGTAGCCGACTGCTGGCTGCGACCTGACAAGGACTGCCCCTCGCTGATCGGTCCTCGGATCCTCTACATATCCATCTCTAATGAAGCCGCAACACGAGACGCTGTCTCTAGATCAGTGGCCCCGTTCGCAATCAAATGGTGCCTCAGCTCCAGCCTCAAGCCCTGCACAAACTGCGCGGTCTTCACCCTCTCATGATCCATGATGTGAGGTGCATACCGACCCAGCTCGACAAATCGAGCCCTGTACTGCAACACGGACATGTCACCCTGCACCAGCTCCAGAAACTCCCGCATCCGCTGCGTAGCAACATAATCTGGACAGTACGTACGCTCGAAAGCACTGACGAAATCATCCCACTCGATCTGCTCAAGTGGACGAAGCTGAAAAGACGTCTTCCACTCGGAAGACCACCACCTCCGAGCCGTACCCTGCAACTGGTTGTAGGCCAACACCACTCTGTCCTCGGCAGCACTCTTCGCAGAACTGAACACCCGCTCCATCTCATCGAGCCAATCACGAGCCGCATCAGGGTCTGCCTGGCCGCTGAAGTAAGGTGGATGGAACTGCATGAAGTCCCTCACTGCTCGGCCTGGCCCACCCCTGACTGACGAGCCCTCACCAGCCTCTCCGCCGAACTGCTGAGACATAAGCTGGTACATGCCACGGAAGAAATCCTCGGCCTCCGAAACTCTCGCAGTATCCGCGGCCTCGGTAGCCCCCGATGGCGCTCTACTATGCTCCTCCTGGTCCCTCTGGACCCCCTGCTGGATCTCCTGGCCTCCAGCCGACTGCCCCTGCTGAGAGCGAGAGCTCCGCCTCGGCGCCATACTCGCTCCTAAAGCACAAGACAGAAAACACGAAAACAGCAAGGTCAAAATAAACCCGCGGTGCCCAATGCCAGCGTCACCTGTACATCATTGCTGTGGACTAGTGGACCACTACAATTACCTATGATTCTCATGTAATTCCACAACTGCGCTCTGATACCAGTTGTAACGACCCGAGAATCCGATTACCGGGAAGGCCCGATAACCCGAGACTCGCACCGCCACCCACGAGCCCGAAGACTCGGAAGGGTTAAAAAGGATGGTGTGGAGACTACACAAGTATCACAAATAATTGCAGAAATTAAACAGTTATAACATTAAGCAGGAAATAAATTAACATTTTACATGGTCCACAATAGAAATTAACAACAATAACAATAGTCCACGACTAGTACATTGACAAGAAAGAAAAGTACAACTACACGGGACATATCCCGGCTCTGACCTCTGGCACTACCTCTGGGCACCCGCACCACGCTGCACCCCAGACGCGCTCCCCCGGGGTGGCGCCTCACCTGAAACACGGTGAAAACACGCAGGGAATGAGTCTCGGAACAAGACTCAGTAGGGATCACTCGAACCCTACCTCGTAAAACGAGAAACCACTACACTAGCGGTAGGAGAGTACCTCGGAAACGAAAGTCCCGTACTCTACAGAACAAGGGTCCCATGGCACGCAAACCGACACCCGTGCCACGGTAAGAAGACCGAAACTCAATGGTCAACCCGACAAAACTCGAAGGTCGAAAACGCCTGACTGACAGACTGCCACTCCGTACTCGACAGGAGTACCACCCACTAGAAGCACAGCCGGTAGCGTCCCCTGACGTCTTATGTCACGCCGCAGGTGAATCGCCTGGCGTGGTAGCTCCTTGAGCAACTGTAACGACCCGAGAATCCGATTACCGGGAAGACCCGATAACCCGAGACTCGCACCGCCACCCACGAGCCCGAAGACTCGGAAGGGTTAAAAAGGATGGTGTGGAAACTACACAAGTATCACAAATAATTGCAGAAATTAAACAGTTATAACATTAAGCAAGAAATAAATTAACATCTTACATGGTCCACAATAGAAATTAACAACAATAACAATAGTCCACGACTAGTACAGTGACAAGAAAGAAAAGTACAACTACACGGGGCATACCCCGGCTCTGACCTCTGGCACTACCTCTGGGCACCCGCACCACGCTGCACCCCAGACGCGCTCCCCCGGGGCGGCGCCTCACCTGAAACATGGTGAAAACACGTAGGGAATGAGTCTCGGAACAAGACTCAGTAGGGATCACTCGAACCCTACCTCGTAAAACGAGAAACCACTACACTAGCGGTAGGATAGTACCTCGGAAATGGAAGCCCCGTACTCTACAGAACAAGGGTCCCATGGCACGCAAACCGACACCTGTGCCACGGTAAGAAGACCGAAACTCAACGGTCAACCCGACAAAACCCGAAGGTCGAAAACGCCTGACTGACAGACTGCCACTCCGTACTCGACAGGAGTACCACCCACTAGATGCACAGCCGGTAGCGTCCCCTGACGTCTTACGCCGCGCCGCAGGTGAACCGCCTGGCGTGGTAGCTCCTACCAGAGGCGCGAACACCGTACAAGTAACCACAAACAAGTGACTAGCTGGGGTCACGCCCGTCGACGTGCGTCCACTGTCCCCAACCACGTGTGTACACACAGACCACGCATCCTAGGTCTGGCTCTCTGACTGATTTTCCCCTGGCACTGGACTTTGATGTGACGAGGGGCCCGACGGTAATCAGTCTAACACCGTCCTCAGGGTAAGCCCGTACACCACTCCCTGGTGCGATCAGCACACGCGTACTGATAGGCTACGACTAGTGGAGGGTCATAAAGGAGTAGACTCTCGAGTCAACGGAAAACAACGTCCGAATCCGACAATGTGTGGGAATCACCCCACGCACCAGCCCCGTCGCACGGTGGCCACAGTCGGAGTAAAAACAGGGTTGCCACCCTCGTGGGGCAACCAGGCATGTGACGGTCCACCCTATGGCCGTCACAAGCAAGTAACGGTCTAGGCGAGACCGTTACATGCGCCTAACGGTTCAAAACAGACCGTCACACGGTCAGAGGGGAAAGGGATGTAACGGCCTGGTCCAGGCGCGTTACAAGAATGTAACGCGCTTGGCCCCATGCGTTACACACCCCCCCACGCTCCCAAAGCCAAAAGGGATGTAACGGCCCAGCCCGGCGCGTCACACGCATGTAACGCGCTTGGCCCAGCACGTTAAATGGCCCTCACACTTGGGGTGAAAACAGGAAGTAACGCGCCTGCCCCAGCGCGTTGCACGCATGTAACGCGCCTAGCCCGGTGCGTTACATGGCCTGACCCCCAACGGTCACAAACCAATGGTTGAAAGCCCCTGACGGCCCTACCCAAACGCGTCATAGGCAAATGGCGGTCTATCGTGGGGCCGTTACAGCCCCCGACCCCCAAAAACACTACTCAGGAATGTAACGCACCCCTCTAGGGGCGTCACAAGCATGTGACGGTCACTGGAGTGACCGTTACACACTCCCAAGCACGCTACGGCGGGAAAACCCCAAAAACTTCGACCACGCCCCCGTGCCTCCACCGGAGAGGGGGAAAACAAAGGGGAAGACCCCTGGGGACCCCTAGCATGCATCTAAGCCATCCAAATGCGAAATCGCGGGCTAAAACCATAGATCGGGCGAGCTCTCCCCAAATCATGGAAAACCCCAAACCCGCTCAATCAAACCCCTCTCGGCCTCCCCGCGGCCTACAAACCACGGAAATGAACGGCAAAAGGCTAAGGAACGTCACCCTACCTCAATGGAGCGAATGCTCCGCCGGATCGCCCACAAACCACGAAGAACGCCTTAGAAAACCCTCGTCCTTCAAGCTTCCCACGCTCGCCGCACGCCCCCACGATCGCCTCGCCGCCGCCCACGTCACCGCGCCGTCACCCCGCCGCCGTCTACAGCCGGAGAGGGGTCCGCCGCGGTCAACCGGGAGGAAGAGAGGGAGAGGGTTACGGTGGAGGAGGAAGGAGGAAGAAGAAGAAGAAGAAGAGGGTGGGGGAGGAGAGAGAAATAGGGGGTATTTATAGAAAATCTGGAAAATCCAGAAAATTCCAAAAAATAGAAAATTACACCCCCGCGATCCTCGGAACGCACCGATCGCAACGGTACCACTCGTGCCCAGGTGTACGGCCCGGTTCACCCGCAGCGAGCTTCCGAAGTAAAAGCCGAAACACACACCGGAAATCAGAAAACACACACGGAAAAGTCGCAGAACGCCTCCGGGCCTCCGAAACAACTCCGGATCGAGCCGATCCGAACACGAAAGATGTCCGAAAGAAAATTTCGGACACAACAGAGCCGGACACTCCGAAAATCAGATCCGGGACCCACGAAGAAAGGATCCGAAAGGTCCGGGATATTACACTAGCGCTCCATTAAATCGCTGACCATGGTCGTATGAATTCGTTTAGAACGGATGTCATATACTTTAAGGAGGTCATGGTCGAATGGCACGATCATGGGGTTTGACAACTACCATACCCTCGATCGAACCAGACTCATAGAAGGAGCGAAGGAGCGGGGGATTATAGCGATGCGGCAATTGTACACATACATATACCAGACATGGTGGTTTGAACCCGACGTCCTCTGGGATCACGCGGATTTGCTTGACCTAACGTGATTAAAGGTTCGAAATAAATTAAACTATTATTCGACTCTAGTAGAAGCGAATAATAAGTTTAATTTACTTCTAATTAGGAATTAGAAGTTAATGAGCCTTAAACTAGAGTGACTATGGGCCTAGAGGATCACACATAATGGATTCTCGGGTGACGGGGTATTATTGTACAAATGTATATGTTAAAAGCCTTAAATTCTATTTGGAAAGGAATAAAAGAAGGACTTAATTCATATGTATAATAATATGAAAGAATACATATACAATATTGGTTCTTAAGAGTTTTTTTAGAAAGAGCCAAACACTTATATATATATATATATATGCATCCCACATCCCACGTAAAGCCTTTCCTCTTTTTAAGCCAAACACTTAAAAGAAAGCTATTCCTCCTTTCTTTCTCTCTCTCTCTTGCTCTCTCTCTCTCTCTTCCTCTCAAGGGAGAAAGGTCGAAGGAGGGAACCAAGAGCGGTTTGGAGGATCCGCGGCTCGTGTGCGCGGGGAAGATCGGAGGATACCGTCATTGCGCGAGAATCTGTGTGGATCACCTCTAGAGACTGTACATCTGTGCGGCTCGGCATTCGTGAAAATCGGCATCGGGCGCTGCGGATAACGTCGTTCCGCGCAAGGTAAAGTTTCACAACCCGTTTTGGGGTTGGGAGAATTATTACATCGATTAGAGCACGGTTATAGGATTCTTAAAGGGCCTGGGTTCGGGTTGAAAAATTATTATTATCCATTGCGTTTCCCGAACTAGGCTGATCGAATCTTTACAGTAAAGAGAGCAACCATTGGAGGAGTGGAGATAGAAGGATTAACTTGGTCTAGGGGAGCTACCTATGGAGAAGGAGGTAGAGAAACTGGATGTGGAGCAGAGGTGGAGGGTTTTGGAGTATGATGAGGAGAAGGTAAGGGAGAGGGAGAGAAGTTTGGTGATGGAATGTCGGTAGGTGGAATAGCTAGAGGAGGTGGTACTCTGTCGAGGCTAACAGTAAGAGAATGAACTTGGGTGAGAAGGACAACGAGAAGATTCTGGTTCGTCTCGGCATTGTCTTGACTGCAACAAAGTTTTCTCTCTTTATCTCTCTCTATCTTCTCTCTCTTAATTATTCCTTTGTATGATTATCAGAAGTGACGAGTCTGGCTACGATTATGGAAGGCCATAACCGTAGCCCCACAGATTTGGAAGGTGGACCAACAGATAAGCTTAGTCTATCCGCCTTTGCTCAAGTCCATCGACTTCATTAAAGCACGGCGTCAGTCTCCACATCTGCTTTGGCTTCGACTTATGATTATTTTATTTTTCACTATCACTTTGTGCGGATAAGGTACGTATTTAAATACTATATTTATGATTTTCGTAAATATACAGGTATCGTGGCGGGTTGTCAACATAAACCAACTGATTTGGAAAGAGAGGCGCTGGGGAGATGTGGAGTCGGCCGAATCCAACATTGGGAGGATGAAAAGACACGAAGCAAAATGCAGGAGGGCGGAACCAACCTGACAAGAGCCTCCCGGCAGCGGCAAAGCAAGAGGTGGACGGTGGAAGAAAGAAAAGGGGAGAGGTGGACGGCGGCGGCTGAGGGCAAACTTTAGGAAGAATCCCTCCCCCACCCTGATCCAAATCCACATACATACCCAAGGTCCGAAGCCTGGGACGGGAGATTAAACATGGCCTCCAACGACGCTGCCGCTCCACAGAGCGGGAAGGACGGGGCCAGCAGCGGCACCGCCACTCACCCCAGTGACCCCCCTCCTCCTCTCGCTCCTCCGCCCACCCATCCAGCGCCTGGCGCTGATGCTTCCTCTCACCAGCTTGTGACGGCTTCATCGTTCACCTATACCCCCTACTACTGGTTAGTCCGTCCTTGTACACCGCAAAATCACATGCTTGTTCTTTCTTCGGGGCTCTTCTATATCTGATTTTACCGTAGACCATGTCGACCACAGATGTGGATGTCGACGTGGAAGTGCCCATGCGGGCTTGTTGTATTGATCTCTGAGAGACCAAACGCCTTGTGCCCACCGAAGTGCCCATTTTTTGTTCTCTCATGCAGTCCGTGAACAGCAATAGCCATGCTTGCAAACCATATTGGTCACTTGGTTCATCTGATTCTCTCATTTGATTGGTTGTAGCGGACTGAGTGGGCTGATATTTCTATTTTTCCTTTTTTTTTCCTTTTGACTTATCGTTTTCCAAAGCTTTAGCGGTCTTGGATTAAGAGTTGATGTACGCGAAGTTGATTGCAAGGCCAATATGTAAAAGAACGGTAGTAACAATAAGGATGGCAGTGGTTTATGAGCCAATGGGTAAGGCGGACATTTAGGCGAAGTGTCAAAGGCTCTCTTCGGACATTCCACCACGAGAGGGGTGGAACTCACAAGTTTATCAGTTGCACTATTTCATCCTCAGTTTATCATGTATTTTAAGATAAAAGAGAGAGCCTACAATGGCCACCTAATTTCTATGTATATAGGCCTTTGAAACGAATGCAATGCTTCATCTAGTCCTTGGGGTTTGGCATATTTCTTACAGCAGCAAGTTTCAGGATCTGCACTTGGGGAACTTTTACTAGGATAAATGCCAATGGGGACAGTGAGGTCTCTAATATGACTTATTGGATAGTCATGCGAGTAGGATTTTAATATGACCAAATACATCACTCTATGACTCAAGTATGGTGTGCTTGGATGTCCATCCAGCATTGTAGAAAGTACATACCGTAGTTGTTTGTTAGGTATTAAGGTAGTTTAAGTCGTTGATTAGCCGTTGGAGTGGTTAGAGGTAGTTTAAGTCAATAATTAGCTGTTAGATGTTTGTTATTTTCTGTTAGAAATCTGTTAGAGACTCGCCAGAATAATGTGGCGCAGCTCTAGTTCTGATTTGTATTTGTAATTCCCTATTGAGTAGTATCAATAGAGAGGAAAAGGATGGCCAAAGAGCTATCGAATTAACCCAAATGTCATTCTCTTGCTCTCTAGCCTCCAGCACTGGTTCCTTCGTAGTTCTTAGTGTTAGCTCTGGTAGTTTATCTTCTCTTCCGTTCTTAGGTTAGAATAGTTCTTACAGGGTGTAATTTCCTCTTCTACGTTCCTTCCATTTCCCCCATTCCTGTTCGTTCCTCATCTGTTCTAGTTCGTGCGCACAATCGGAGCTCAACTTGAAGAAAACGATACTCTGTTTTCTGGCAGAATCCACTTGACGGCTGCCATGGAGCTCGGAGTGGTTCCAGCAGAGGTTTGATCCATCACATTGTTGGAAGCTCAAGCAGGATATCTTAACATTATGGCTATGTACTATTGGTGTCCTTCCCTTCACAAGTACCAGCATAGTAAGCTTGCAGGAGTTACTTTAGGGAGAAAGCAAAGAGTTGAATGACTAACTGGGATCTTGCAGCTAATCTGGGAAAGCAGAACGCTCTTTTATGGTTCAGAAACTTGAATGATGGAAGCACTTTATCACTTGAAGGCTCTCTGATCATAATGAATGTCCAGTCTTTTAAGCTGTCCTACAATCGCCATTGGAACAGCCTCTTGTTTATTTTGCCCTTCGTCTTATCTGTTTTATTATTTGCAGATTCCTTGTATTCAGATACGAAGTTCTTATCCCTGTTATGATGTAATGTTTTTCTTATATTACAATGGCAGTGTTTTTTTTTTCTGAAGGTGGTTGGCACCACTAAATTGTATTAAAAAAAATAAGGGATGTACAAGTATAGTCAAGAAGTTTCCAAAAGATCCCTTTACAAAAAACTGCACATCAAGGTAATGTGACACCCACTAACCCCCCCCCCCCCCAATAAGGCAAAAAACGAAGAGTTGTGGGAATCCACAGTACATAAAACCGACGCCCCCTCTCTTACTATCCCTGTAATGATAGAAGCAACCCTGCCAGACACCATGGCTTCCAACCTGAAAATTCTGCCTTTTTTTTTCTCCCCATAGTGCCCACAATGTCACATGAAGGATGAGCTACCATACGAGTCTATCTCCCTTTAGATTCCATCCCCTGTGCCACTTTTCTATCAGTTGCTGCGCATTGTCCTGCAAGGTGACCCCTCGAAATCTGCTCAACACTTGAGACCAAAATTCCTTTGAGAAAGAGTAACATGTAAAGAGGTGGTCCATAGTCTTCTCCTCCTCGCCACAAAGAGCACACAATGTCTGGATCCCTAGCATGAATGGAGCTAATCTATTACAAGTTGGTAGACGGCCATGAGAGATCCTCCATATTAGTACCTTTACTTTAAGGGGACTTCTAGGCTTCCAGATCTGTGATGCCAAGCCATGCCTCTTTCCTCCATCAGAATAAGTTTATAAGTTGAGGAGATTGAAAATCTTCCTTTTTTATCCCATCTCTACCACCATCTGCCTATACTGCTAGTCTCCGGAGTAAAAGCTAATAGAAAGGAAAGGAGCATCTCTAGCTGGTCTATCTCTCTCTCCCTAAGATTCCTTCGGAATGATGGTGCCCACGTACTCCACTACCCCCTGATAGGTGAGGCTCAAAGAACTGAGAAACTATTGCCGCCTGGGCCGCTGAAATGGCAAAAAGTTGCGGGAAAGTATCTTATAGTGTAAAGTCACCACACCACCTTTCTTTCCAAGAATAGACATTTTTCTCCGGTCCCCAGCCAGACTTGTGTACTAACCACAATGATATCTCTACAATGCTAAATTCCTCGCCAAATGTAAGAGATATTGTGCTAAGCAGTTCGGATCAAATCCCAATCCAGTACCTTCCTATAGTATCTTTGATGGATGACTTGTACCCAAAGGCCATTCTCTTCAGAAGCCAACTTCCATAGCCACTTGCTCAATAAAGCATGGTTGAAATCTCTGATCTTTCTGACGCCCAATCCTCTCAAACTCCTTACATATGCAAATTCTACTCCATGCAATGTCATGCCATCCTCTGTTTCTACCTCCACTGCCATGCCAAAAGAATCTACCCTGAATAGACTCAAGTTTTCTAGCAATAGTCTTTGGAATTTGGAATATGGAAAGGTAATAAATAGGGAGACTATTCAACACCGATTTGCACAGTACTATTCACCTCCCATAAGAGAGTAGCCTCGCCTTCTGCCCTGTCAATCTAGACTAGTACCTCTATATCACTTTCTGCCAGTCACTATAATGAATGACCTCAGGAGACAGGGGGAGGTCCAAATAAGAGATTGGGAAGTCTCCTATTTGACAACCTAGTATGAAAGCTGCTCTCCGTAGGGCTCTATCTCTCATATTGAGCCCCATTAGATGACACTTGTCAAAATTCACCTTCATGCCACTGACTTTTTCAATCAACTCCAGCACGAGTCTAGTAACAAAGAATTGCCTTTCATCCTTTGCTAGGAAAATGATGGTATCATCAGCGTATTGTAGAAGAGAAATGTGATGCCATCCGCTGTAGCTTGGAAACCTCAAATTAGCCTCCCTGTCTCAGCTCTCAGCCACATCTTGCTGAGGATATGTGCCACCAGCACAAACAGTATAAGGGACAATGGGTCTTTCTGCTGAAGACCCCTCCTACTATGAAAACAGGAGGAAGGTTGCCTGTTGATTAAGACAACAAAGCTGGTTGAAGTGACACAAGCCCAGACCCATCCAATCCATCTTTCCTCAAAGCCCATATTCAGTAATACCAAAAACAAGCAAGTCTAATTGACCTTAACATATGCTTTTTCAAAGTCCAGCTTGAGAACCATTCCTCTCTTCTTTTGAGTCTTGATGGCATGCATACTTTCGTGGGCTAACAAGAAATTCTCCTATATATGACGTCCCTTGATAAGAGCCCCTTGCTAGTCACTGACCATCCTATCTATCACAGTCTCAAGTCTTATGGGCAGGAGCTTGGAGATAATTTTGTATGTTCCATTCAATAGACTGATGGGTCTTAAAGTCACACATGCTTTGGGCACCTTGCTTCTTAGGGATAAGGACTTGGAGGATCTTATTTATACCCCTCAGGTGTGCCCTACCTTGTTGGAATTCCTACACTGCCAAGAGAAGGTCGGCCTTAATGATATCCTAGCATTTCTGGAAGAAGACCTTGGGAAACTATCAGGCCTAGGAGCTTTATCATCCGTTAGGGAGGAGACAACTTTGTGTACCTCCTCTTCCGAGAAGGAACTAGAAAGAGCTCCACTCTCCTCAATAGAGAGACAAGGGAGAGTAACATCAGTTATAAGAGGCCTCGCCAAATCCTCTTCGGTGAAGAGTTGTGTGAAGAACTTCCTAGCCTATGTTTTGATGTTCTCATCCCTAGAAATCAGCTGGTCACCCACCTTGATGCATCTGATTGCATTAACCCTTCTCCTCCCCAATGCTACTCGCTGAAAATAGGCAGTATTCTTGTCACCTTCCTTGAGCCATTTCTCCGTGGATCTCTGTTTCTAGTATATCTCCTCTCTAACTAGGATCTCATCAAACTCTGCCCTGAGTCTATCCCTGAGCTGTCTGTCTTGGTCATTCATAAGGTCTCCCTCCTCCAAACAATCAAGTCCTTCTAGCTGGTCCATAATTCTATCTTTGGCAGCCTTCCCAGGAATTATCTTGGGTGCACCCCATTCCTTCAGCCTCTGCACTACCTGCTTTAACCTGCCCGCTAATCTAGCCATTGTAAACATTTCGTGCCTTGTAGTATTCCATGTCTCTGTGACCGCGTCTATAAAATCCACCTCTCTGAACCAGTATCTTTCCAACTTGAATCTTGGCTTCCCCTGTAACTTGCTAGAAGTATACAACAAAAAAGGCTTGTGGTTGGACACCGGTCTCGCCATACAGGAGGAGTTGACATGGGGAAAATGATCCTCCCAATCCACTGACACAAGGAATCTGTCCAAGCGGGAGCAAGAAGGTTCAGCCCTCATGTGGGACCATGTGAAGTGTGCATTAGACAACCTAATGTCAATTAGGGCCACATCATTAATAAAGCTAAGAAAGTCCTCCATTTTCCCTATTTGGGAGTTGTCACTTGTCCTCTCCCAAGTTGTTGACATTGCGTTGAAATCTCCTCCCACACATCATGGCCGAAGAGTGATGGCGGCTAAGCAGTTCCTCCCACAGGAGTCTCTTTCCCTCTCTACTTTATGGGCCATAGACATTTGAGAAGTCCCATGAGAAGCCATCCCTGACATTATGGAAGTGTAGGGATATAGCCCCCACTTTCAACTTCTCTATCCTTTATCACATCCTCTATCTTAAACTGGTTCCAGAGGACCATAATACCTCTTGGCCTCCCTATTGTATGGGAGGCCACCCCTTTGAGAGCCCAGCTCTCCCAATCTCTCTCATTATTGCTTCCCCATCTCCCTCACACTTAGTCTCTTACAGGCACGCAATGTCAATTTTACATCTTCATACAAACTCCTTCACCACCCTCTTCCTTTTTTCCCTGCAGACTCCCCTCACATTTCATGACACGATCCTCATAGGGACACTATTGCGAGTCTACCCTCCTCCTTCAAACACTCACCCCCTCTCTCCTCTCTTACCCTCTCCCTCTTTTTCTTCGACTTTCCTGCCTTGGCTTCCCTCACCATATTCATCAGCCGTTTCTTCTGTATCTTAACAAAAACTCTTCTCAAATCTCTCTCCAAGCCCCCAAAGAATATCCCCACCTTTTCGCCAAGTCCCTAACTTGCGCCTCCGTAAGCCTCTCCACTGCCCCCACCACTTCTTAACCTCATCTCTTCCCAATCTGTTATGGTCTTCTATTCCCTCTCCTTCTGAATCTCCTCCTTTCGATTCCCCGACTCCTCTTGGGGTCTCCGGGACCAAGCCCTCCTCCTCTGTAGTGTGCTCTTCCCCTTCAGCATCTCGGGTTCCTCGTTCCTCGCTACGACCAGAAAAGAGGATTCCCCATTGCATGGGGTCTCCAACTGAGCCTTCTATGTGTTTTACCTCCGTGACCCTGAAGGCAATAGGCTCCGCCTGATCCCCCCTCCTGAGTGGCTGGAGCTGCTTAGCAACCACCTGATCGCCTCTGGCAGCACTACCAGGTCGTTTCCCAGCACTTTCCCCAGCTGATCTGTGAGTGCCTTAGCTTTTGATTGGACTCTACAGGGCGGTCAGCCATGAGGACTAACCTCGACGCTCGTATGGCGAGGGTAGCTGACAGTGGCTACTGCACAGGCTTGAAGCTGTACCTGGCTAGTGATGGGGGCTGTCGGAGGGAGTTTGTTGGTGGGAGCAGAGCTGTAAGGGTCGCAGGTGACAGTTGGCACCCATGCCCTTCCTCGCCTATCTGTCGTGGCGTTGGAAGTGCTGCCCAGGACATAGATGACAGTATCGGCCGAAACTGATACGTTTCAGCCGAAACGTATCGGTTTTCGAAACGGTTTCAGACCTACTCATTGTAGTAGCTCCGAAACAAAAAAAAACTTTTTAAATGGTTTTGGACCGAAATCGACCGACGGTCCGAAACCGGACTTGCTCATTGTAATTTTTTTCTTTTTGAATATTTTGAACCGGTTTCGGACGAAACCGAAACCGAAACTGGTACGTTTCGGTTTCGGTCTTGGCCGAAGCCGATACCGAAACCAGTACTGTCATCCTTGGCCCGGGAGGATGGATGTGTTGTCTTGAAGCTGGCGGGCTGGTGATGTGGGTTGCCGGATGAAGTTTGCCGGCGGGAATGGCACTGTGAGGTCGCATGCGGCTGTCGGGACCCATGCCCTTCCTTGCCTGTCTGTCATAGCGCCGGAAGCTCCGTTGGAAGTTAGGCAAGCAGGACGACTGGTAACGGATGCTGCAGGGTAGATACCGTAGATAGGAGCGGATCCAGGTAAATTCGGGGTCCACCCTAGAAGAGATGACCAGCTTCCAAGATCCAATGGGCCAAGTTCCACGATCTTCTCACCGTTTGGCCCATCCACTAACCCATATACGGGTTCACCTAGCGGGCCGGTGCATTTACGCCCATCCGGCCTGGGAAGGAGTACGGGTGGCTCTAAATTCAAACCGTGGCATGTGGAAGAGCCACGTTCCCCAACAGCTTGGCCTTCTTCCTCCTTGCACCCGAGACAGGGTTGCCCTAGGTCACTCCGGCGGTGCTGCAACATCTCTATCTTGAGATGGACCCTGACTATGAAATTTTCACCTCCGATTGAGAAGGAAAGGACCGTCAGCACATCGGCTGGGCTACACACCTGGGCTGTGACTTCCACGGTTGTGAGTGAGCCCCCCAGTAAAGCATAGACTCCCCTCTACTACCGCCACAAATGGCCAGAGCAGGTGTGAGATACTCTCCTCGTCACAAAGGATGAGGGGTAATCCTCGAAGAGAGATCCTGAGGTGCACCCCTCTTTGACTGGGGAAGGTACCCCTTGCCACTGACCACCTTTGCACCCTGAGTATAGTCTCCCTTCTGTCACTAGGTATCCAGCTTCCGCAACCTCCGCCACTGTGAGAGCGAACCGGCCAACCGCCAAGAATCTGGCTCTATTGATCTTCTGGACCTCCCACTGCCTACCCCCGTCTCCATGCTTCTCCTTCAGGACATGACCTTGACTTACTCGGAGTCCACTGCTCCTTCCATTGGGGTGACCCATAAACGCCTCTGAAGCCATACTAGCCGGCCGCAGGTAAAATCTGAAGGGATATGTCCTAACTCAAGGCATAGGTGTCTCCTCCCCTCCAGGGCTAATGGCTGCCCCCCTCCCCGGACTACTTGCGTGTAAGAGCACGTCGGCCGGAAGACGCCGCCATCCCCTGCCCCTCTTCCTGCCGGCATCCGACATTGACGTTGGATGTGTCCGACTCTTCTGCATCTAAAACATATGGTAGGTGGGTTCCTGGGACTCCCAGCGGCCTTCCACCTCAAGGAAGACCCCGGGACTGGCGAGCGAAACAAGAGCTTGGGTGGGATGACTCTGAAGCAAGACCTCAATTTTTAACCTCTTCAAACAATCTAGAACATATGTACAAGAATTCTCTATTAATTCTTGAGTAAACTCAATGGTAATAGATTTGCAACATGATAATAAAGGTTCCATCTTGTTTCTAGAAAGCAGTATCAAAGACATCAACCTGATATCAGTTGGAAGCTTCTTTAGAACACATGTAAAGGAATTCTCTATCGATTCTAGGGTAAACTCAATGGTGATACATAGATTTACATCATGGTAGTGAAGTTTCCATCTTGTTTCTAGAAAGCAGCATTGAAGACAGCAGCCTGATTTCAGTTGGAAGCTTCTTTTAGACAAAATAGTTTGGTAAATTGAAGGCCCATAATGGACATTAGGCTTGTTTATACAGGTCGGACTATCTGCACCTGTAGATGCTTCTACACCTGTGGCTTCTTCCACCAGAAAGACAAGTACGGTAGTCTAAGTAAGCATCTTTAATTCCTAGTATTATACTGAGTACCATGAACTGGCTAAATCATTACCTGGCTATAACGGAAACTGTCAACAAGCTTGATGCTTGAGAAGTTGTATTTTTACATTTGATGGAGTTAAAAGTATGAACTTGATTTACTACTTGCTTTCATGTGTACCCTAGGACATTTTTATCGTGGAGTTTCATCCCTGTGATGTTGATGAGTATGTGATCAGTGGAAGTAAACTATCTTTAATTGTCATGGATACCATCATGACGGTATTGGTGTTCAAAATGTACAGTTGAAACTCATAATCTTTGAACTGTTAAACTTTATAAGTACTACAAGAAAGATGTTTCTCTTGTACTCTCTAAAATTTCTGACCATTGTGACAATATACAGACTGATTCATAATTTTGATATGGGCTTTTGTTTCCTTTTATGCTTTCCCTTCATGCTTTTGACAGTTTTTGGCTTTACATGGGTTATCAGTATATGACATATGGTCTGTCGTTACTGTTAACTTATTGTTTACATAAGAGACAACAAAGACAATCAATCTAACATACTAATATTGTCTTGATAGTGAGGAGAACGTCTATTTTCTCTGCAAGCAACTAAGGCTGTTTGGGATTGCTGAGTCAAAGGGGCTTGATCTTTTTGTTGTGTTCATTTCCAATGAAGAGAAACAGGTAAGTTCCTTTCATTTTCATCACTTATCTGAAGGTTCTTGGCAGCAGTGTCTTCATATTAACTGCAGAAATGGTTTTTGTTTGATGATTACAAGTATATCTTGCTCTATTAAGCTTTAAGAATTTTTATAATTTTATTCTGGACATTATTTGTTTGAAGCAGCATGAAGTTCATTCTTTTGTCGAGGATGATAGACAAGGAATTAGAAACAAATTTTTGGAACTGGACTGATCCTGGCCGATTCTGGTTCCAGTTCCAATTTCAAGGCCAGTTTTTGCTAAGAACAGGCTAGTCTGGCCGTTCCCTTCCACAGAATTGGACCAGTCCCAGCTGGTACTGATCTGGTTTGGCTGGTTTTTGGTACCATGTGAAACAGAATGAGAACTGGTTCTGGAATCGGCGAGGTTTCAGTCCCTATTCCAGTTTAGACAGGGAACATGCTGGTACCTGTTTTGCAGGAGTGGCTTTAACCCATTCCCTTACTTCTGACTTGTATAGACTTTCAGAAAAAAAGTGGATAATGTAGAAAATAGTACTAGAAAGCTTAAAAAGGAACACATACACTTATTATGATATTTTTAAAAGATCCAAATGAGTAAATATGTCATACATGATACATAAGTCAAATGTCTGAAGACTAATAAACCACATGTATTTTTTTCATTTTATATGTGGTATTTTGTCTCATCTCAATGTTGCTGATTTTTGATGCCTAAATTTTGAATGAAAGAATCACATATTCCATAGATTATGCTAATTTCAAGGAAGGCTGTATAGTTATTTTTGGGTCAACTTGGTGTGGGGACAAAACTTGTTTTGGTGTTAGGACTAGGGGTGCCACCGTGTCAGTGACAGAATTGGAAACTGGCATTTCCAATTCCATATCAGAAATAGGTGTTTCTGAATCCATCTCTGGCAATAATTAAATGGAACTGGAATAACCTTTTTCTTTCTGTTTTTTATTTATGGTTTTTCGATGAATTCAGATTTGGTATCATATGTTTCTACAATCTGATAAAAGTGTTTGAGTTTTAATTAAATGGATATTTTTCCAATGGATAAGACCCTTTTCTTGCTCGGCTAGCCTAAGCCGAAGGAAGAGCTGAGAGATGAACAATTAGATATGGACGCAGTTGTGGGCCCAAAATAGGTGACTCCACCTGAAAGTTTCTTGAACAGGCAGTATGAGACCAAAAGTCCCACACTGAGGAACCCAGCAAAGGCACACATACACACACACTCAGTCATGTGTGCACGCCTTGCTGAGTGCCCACTACATGGCTGCTGTGGGACTTTTATTCTCATACTATCTGTTTGTAGAAGCAATTGGGACTTGGTAGAGGCTTTCTTATTTAGCGCCTCCTACATGTCCAACTTGGTGAAATACCCTACCATGATGGGATGGCAATGGCACAGCTGGGCAGCTAAATGCATCAGCTCTGTACATGACTGGCCTTCTGTATTGATATTAGATTTTAAAATAAAATAAGTGTAGATAGGGCAAAATTGTAATTGAGTTTCTTTGGGGACTTTTTTTTTACTTTTTACTGTGTAATTCTGGTCTCCCTCTTAATCAGGGACGTTTATGTAATCTGAACATATTTAACTTAATATAAGGGCTGGATCAGTCTTTTCTCTTGGATCCGCCAGCACCTTCTTCTCTCTCCGTTGGCCTGGGGAACTCTTTCGTGGTATCAGAGTGGCCCTTGTCCTGGGTGCTCTCTTCCTCCTCTGCCCTCGGAAACCCTCTCTACACAGGCTGCACCCTTTCTTAGGGTTTTCCCTTGCCATCAGCAGGGTGAAATCCCATCTAGGGTTCCTTCTTGCAAATCTACACCAGCTGCATCCCTCTCCTAGGGTTTTCTCTTTCTCCTCTATGGGGGAGATGGAAACCCTATTCAAGTGGCACTTCTTGCGTGCCTCTCTGCTGCAGATCGTTGCATCTTGGACTGCGGTGCCCATTTTCTCCTTTGCTGGATCACAGAGGGCTTTCTCTTTGCACTGCAACCCCTTGTAGTTGTGGCGGTTACATCTTTTTCCCCTCTCTTACCAGCTGCACTCAGACTCCTCTGAGACAATGGCGGAGAACACTTCTGCGGCATCAGCGACGTCTTCGCCTGGTATTCAGTCTGCGCAAATACATAATAAAATAAAAAATGAGGCTACTATGACTCCGATCGTCGTCCGTGTAAATAATGACACCGTGCAAAACGCCAATCGAGTCCGTCGTCTGACGCCACGAGTCTCGCTGGCGGCAGATCTGTGCAGGTGGCGGCGGCGGTTTAAGGTTTACTGTCATTGGAAGGGGATGGAGGAAGAAGAGGGGGTGGCGGATGTTGATGTGTGTGGCTGCGCTGGAACAGTAGGTGGCTAGGGTTTTGGTGGGAAGGGGCTTCGCAGGGAGAATAAGAAGGGAGGGTTGGCTGTGTGCAGGGGAAGGATGAAGAAGATGACGGCGGCGCAGAGTGGATCGCGACTCCGTAGTAGAAGCCGAAGGCCCGAAGCCAGCTCTAATACCAATTTGGTGTGGAACGTAGGACTAAGGTTTGGATAGAGGTGGGGGATGTAGGCCTCTCGCCCTCCCTCTCATAGGGACCACCTGGGGGGCCTCCTCTCAAGGCTCTCTCATCTCCATCGCAGAGATAGAAAATGCTGTAAAATTGCAACTCAAACTTCATCCATTAATTGGAAAAGAGGGGTTTGCAGGCCGGAGGCAGGCCCCTCCGGCCTGCACAGGGTTACAAGACTATTTATAGGAGTTAAGCTAACCCTAACCCTAACATGACCCTTTTGGATGACTTTACCCCTAGACTCCAGAAATAGTGCGAAAATCGTATAAAAAATTATAAAAAATAGAAAAGACATTAAGTTGGCTCCCAATGAGCCCAATACAACTGTAAAACTGAAAGTTACTTAGGAAATTGACAACTACGACATTAGACTCAACTAAAGGCAAAATTACATAATATAATAAACAAGTGACGCTACTATGACTCCGATCATTGTCCGTGTAAATAATCTCACCATGCGAAATGCCAATCGAGTCCGTCGTCCGACGTCACGAGTCTCGCTCTGCATCACTTCGCCTACTCTTCAGCCTGCGCTACTTGTCTCAGCTAGTCATACTACTTTGCAGATCACATCCTAGCTACTCCAATCAAGTTGAACCAAGGGCTGATTGAAGAAGCTGGTAGAAACTTTTTCAAAGGATAGTAGAATGTATCAGCAGTTGGTGGGCAAACTTCTGTATTTGTCTTTGACTTGGCCTAACTTATCATATCCTGTGAGTATGGTAAGTCAGTATATACATGCTCCTCGGATAGCGCATATGAGAGTTGTGGAATACATTTTGAGGTACTTGAAGTGTTGTCTAGGGAAAGGCATTCTTTTCAGGGAAACAAACCATTTGAGAATTGAAGGCTATGCTGATGCAGATTGGGTTGGTTACCGAGATAACAGAAGGTCAACTACTGGATATTGTACCTTTATGTTGGCAACCTTGTCAGTTGGAGAAACAAGAAACATGCTGTTTGTGCTAGGTCTAGTGGTGAAGCAGAGTACAAGGGAATGACACATGGACTTACAGAGTTGCTAGGGCTGAAGCTTCTCTCGAGTGATTTAGGAGTGCAAGCAGAACTGCCTTTAAAGCTCTACTCTGATAATAACGTGACCATCAACATTGCAAACAATCTAGTGCAACATGATCGGATTACACTTATTGAGATTGATCGACACTTTATCAGAGAAAGGCTGGACTTTGGAGAGTTGTGTTTGCCTTATGTGAAGTCACAAGATCAAGTCACAGACATGTTCACCGAGGCTATGATAGAAGCTCAGTTTGTCTCTGCCCTAAGCAAGTTGAGCATGTGTAATATCTATGCTCAACTTGAGGGGGGCTGTAGTGAAATAGGGCATAATTGTAATTAAGTTTTGTTGGGGACTTTTTCTTGACTTTTGACTGTGTAATTCTCGTCGCCCTCTTCATCAGGGGCATTTATGTAATCTGAACATATGTTACTTAATATGGGCTGGATCTGTCTTCTGTCTGGAACCGCCAGCACCTTCTTCTTTCTCCATCGACCTGTGGAACTATCTCAGTAAGTATAAGGCTTTATATTTGTCAGAACCTATCTGAAAATCTCTGATTCTAATAAACACATGTATCAGGGAGGGGAAAATTTAAATGCCATCTTTCCAAATCCCGTTCTGGTGTAACATTATCAGGTTGGAAATCAGACTTTTGGATATAACTTGCCACAACTAATTAGGCCTTAGGAGTTTCATTGTTTCTTTTCTTCCGATTTATGGTGTGATTATGTCATTATGGCATCCACAGTTCCACTTTCCCACAAAAGATTGCATGATATCTGGGGTTGGATAAGTGATACATACCTTGTTCCCAGTTTTATTCCCACTCTAATGAAGTGTTTAGCACTTCATTACATTAAGCAAAAATTTATGTCTGCTATATCTATAGAGGTATTTCCAAGTATACTCAGATCTTTGTTAGAACTTCTTTCTTGGAGTCAAGCTTTATAAGGAAGCTGCTGGGTGCCCATGGAAGATTTATTGAGCATCTTCCCTCCCGCTAAAATAATGATAATATGATAATTTTGCTTTAATTACATCAAATATCATTATCCTCAACTTTCTGATCCAAATTTTGGTTAATTTATGAGCTAATCATCATATTCTTATAAACTTATGATGCAGCATTCTAATTGTATTTATTTTCCAGATGCACCAAATTTTCGAAACCCTGTTTCTGAGTTAGAATAACAGCAATTTTGATTAAAATATAATCCCCAAGCTTTATTTTACTGGAATTATCTCAATTGGCCTCAATGAATATCTGAAAAAATCCTTTGAGAAAAATACAAATTTTAGTCTTATTAAAAATTTCCAAAATTCCAAATTTATTGGTCCTAATTCCATGCTTTCTGTAACCCTCCATCCCATGCCTAACCCTGACAATATATTTTACCACTCAATGACCTAAAACTTGTGTAACAGTTACTGGTTAAACCAGAATAAGCGTGGATTTTCTAGCATTATGTTTGAGATACAAGTAAACTTGGTTTCAGGTTGGATCCTTGGAGACATGGAGTTTAATTGGATTGGTGAACCAATCTGGTTCCAGAGAAGAGAAAATAGCCAGAATTGACTGGTTCTTGCCCAAACAGGACTGTAATTGGAATTAGCCAGGATGGTCTACTTCCAAATCTAATTTTTATGTTTCTTCAATTCTGTGCCTGAAAACGGGTGATGCCAACTTTAATTTTTAAACCCCAATCAGTTAGGCCTCATTTGCCTGGCTCCTGCAGTTTTATGGTCAATGATGGTTCAGAACAAAAGATTTTAAAATAGCATTGATTATAGTGTGGTTCTAAACTTGGGAGTTAAACAGAAGATGGCTGGCCCAAGAGCTGTCTTGACCACACCCAAGTCCAACCATGCACCGAACCCATATTGATCTGAGCAGACCATCTTATTCAGGAGAGGGACAGTGTGCACGAGTGCAATAAAATGCTTTAATTCTCTAGAAACAGGAAAGCATGTGATTTCATGCTTGAATTACGTCCCCCTATTGGACCCCCTAGATTGTAGGCAGTGCATCACATTTATCAATTGCCTAGTTAGCTGTACCAGGAGCAACATTGTAGGTTGTAGGTACTGAACCCTTACTATCTAGAGTTTTTCGTCATTGTGATCACATGACATGACCTTAGTTTTGCAGACATGAATGGAATGACATGCCCTAGCACTGGCTGTTTGACATGCTTGGTGTTGTTGCTAGTTGCTAAAGAGAAAGATGGGTCTTGATGTTTAACTAGCATGAACAGATTCAGTGATATCACCATCTGAAGGTCACATTTGTTGATAGTATGTTGAGGCTTGGTGCTGGTTGCATCAGAGTCAGATAGGAGAAGGTAAAGGATGTCCACTAGTTGTCTTAATTGTCCTGGGAAGGAAGTGTCTTAACGACAATGTGAATTCTGCCACTTTTTTCCCAGCCACTCTGCCTCTATGCCTTCATATCTGTCTTATATGTTAGGAGGAGAAAGACATGAAGAGAGCTGGGAAGAAAAGGTGTTTGCAGGGTGGGGTGGGGTTCCAAGCATGACATCACCTTTTATTGAAGTTGGCACAATCAAGGCATGTGCTTTCACTTGATCTGCTTAGCCCCTCACTTTCATCACTATTAAATAGCGTGTTTTATGTGACAGATGCTATGGACTAGTTTTGTAGATGACAATCTTGCTTGGGTTGCCCATAACAATAATTTTCTTACATGGGTTGGTCAAGTTTGACAGACCAACGTTCGATTCTGATCCTCAGCAAGAGTTAATAGAGTATGTGGAACATGTGCTTGGTGGGTCATCCCAAAACTAGTTCTGGTCAGCCAAAGCTTTAAAAACAGCTAGGGCAGGCAAGACAGACACTTTTAAATCACTTGCTTTGCCTGACTCTAACCTGATCTGACCGACTTGAGTCATGGTTAGACTGGTTCAGTGCGGAGTCCTAAAACATGTATTTTTTGCCGTAACATGTTTTGGGAAACTTCATTTACAACATCAACCTAGACCTGGCTGACTTTGTTTTTGCAGTTGAGATTGTTCATTTGGTGATCCACATGCTTTAGATGCAAGGGTTTATGTTTTTTCTAGTACTTATTGTAGTGAAAATTGGTACCTTTGACACCCATGTAAGTCAGCCATTCCTTCCTGTGCAAAAGAGGAGTAGAAAAGGATGTGTTTGTATCTGTTAATGGTAGGAAGAGCTGATGTCAATAGGAACTCAAAAAATTATATTATTCTAGAGAATTTTTCTCAAACAATCGTATTACTGTGGAGAACGTTTTTCAAACAATCATGATTAACCCGGAGAGTTTTATGCTGATAATCTTATCTTTATTGAGGGGATTGATTTTGACAGACAAAAGACTGGTCAAAGCCCTGATACCAATGCCTTTCAGGATATAGGATTTCCCTGCATGTAAGCTCTGGGTTTCTTTGTGGACTTTTTCTATGATCTTAATTGATGATGTGTATGCTTTTTTCATCTGATTTTTGGATTTGGTGTATTCTAACTATAGGTCCATGCTTTTAATTAACAAGGTTCCATTGTGGCATCAGAAGGCAAGCAAAAGGGTTGATGGATTAGTTATTTGGGATTATCATGTGATCTGTATTCAGGTGTGTCTTATGTTTACTGAGCAAAAGCTGGAAGAGTGATAAGGGGAAAATATTGCATTTTCATACCTTTGAAGGTATAATGTGGAGTGCTAATTATTCATATTTGTGTTTTCAAATTAACTTTCAAAGTCTAGCAGAAAAGAAGGCAATATTCAACGTCTTGTATGGGATTTGGATTCAAGGCTTCCTTTTCCTTTGCCCCTGAATGAATATGTAGCTGAAACTTTTCAACCATTACTCTCATCCTATTTTATGCCTAACAGGTAAGGTTCTTTAATTGTCATCTTGGTAGATTCTAACTATTCATCCTGTTGTTAGAATTTTATTGTTTACATGTTTACTCACTTTCCTTGTTATACATGGGGCACCATGGTCATACTAACTTAATTCCTAAAGTTGTTGGCACACTAGTCAATGCCTGAAAGAAGTGCAAAGGATGCTTAGATGCTGCTGCTTTTTGTCTCACGGGGAATTTAGGGTCGGATTGGGTGCTCGGACTGGGTATGCCCAATCTTGGTCATGATTGGCCAGATTGGCCGATCCAAGATACTGAGCCAATTCAGCTTAAAAAAACTAAAAACATGTTTTCATGATTAAAAAGGGGGTTTTATAAATAAAAGGTATTTACACAAGTGTAACATTATGTGAGGGACACATCATCTACCGTTTAACTTTAGTCAACCTGACAGGTTAAGATTGGCCAATTCATAAAGGAATCAACTGATCCATGTTTGATTTGATTGATTTCGGTCCGATTTAGGTTGACTTGGCCAAGTGGGTTTAACCAACCAACCACCTCCACCCCCCTCAACCCCCATCCCCCTCCCCAAAGAAAAGAAAAACCCCAAAAAGGAGAGAAGAGAAAACATCTATTTCTCTTCTCTCCCTTCTCAGGCCGTTAACCCCGCATTCTCCATTAATATTATAGATAGATAACTATTTTTTTTAAATTTTCTGGCTGGGATCACTCCCAAGGCAAAATTGGATGAACTGATCCTGTGTCCCATGGCCAATCCCAAACTATTGACATATACGTGAATAAAGAGGAAGATAACTAAGATCATGGACTTAAAATGAATCAATGTGGACCTGTGGAACCAGATCAGGATAGGCCAGGACGTCTCATGTTTCACATCAAATTACAGCTTGAAAACTTTGCTGCTAAATACTTGTTGAACCCTGAATTTTTTATTTTGAAAAAAAGAATCTCTCCTCTTTCTCTAAAACAGCAGGGAGACCGGAGGGGCCCCCCCTCCAGCCTGGCAACACCAGAGGGGGTCCCCTCCGGTCATGAGGTACCGGAGGGGGACCCCCTCTGGTTCTGCAACACCGGAGAACCCCCTCCGGTCACCATTGAACCAGAGGGGACCCCCCCTCCGGTACAGGACAACCGGAGGGGGGACCCTCCGGTCACTGTGTAACTGGAGGGGGACCCCCCTCATGTCCTCTCTTGTTTGCTCTGTGCATGGAGAAACAAAAAAAAAACAAAACAAAAGAAGGAGAAGAAGAGAAGGGTGGGGAGGAGAGCAGCCACCTGTTGATATTCCACCGGAGGAGGGGATCTCCTGAAGCGCACCATGCCTCCGGTCCTTATATCAAGGAGCAACAGTAGAACACGAGGAGGAGGATAGCAACAGCAAGAGAAGGAAGATCCGCGGAGAAGTCCATAGCAACTGCAGTAGAAGGCCCGAGGAAGAGAAGCGGCAGCAAGGGAAGAGAAGAAGAAGCACGGCTGGGCCAGTGCTCCTGTGCAGGTTGGGTTGGTGAGGATGAAGGGGGATGGTCACTGCCAAAAAGGCCTCCCTCCCGGGAGTTCCGGTCACCTCCTTTGGGAGTGGTGATCTTAAGAGATTTGTCACCTTTAAAAGCTATGAAGAAAAAATGATTGGATGGCCTGTACATTGAAATGAAAATCTGAAGGAAAATCAAAATGCATGGAAGGGAAAGGGAAAATAAAATGAAGATGTATTAGAGGGAAAATCAAAATGACTGAAAGGAAAATCAAAATGGTGTTGTAAAATGAAGGAAAATGACTGTAAGTCTTACAACCTTGCAGAAATGTCTAAGGTTTTGTGGAAAATTTTAGAAATACCCTTGATGGTGGAAAAATTGCAGAAATACTCCCAATGGCGAAAAAATTATAGAAATACCTCCAGGGCAGAAAATTTTTAGAAATACCCCCGATGGTGGAAAAATTACAGAAATAATCCCGATGGTGGGAAAATTATAGAAATACCGTCGGTGGTGCGAAAAAATGCAATAAAACATAAAATATCATAAAAACATAAAATATCATAAAGTTATAAAAATATCCCCATTTGTGAGAAAGTTGCATGAAAGTCCTCGCTTCAGTCTAAAAACTGCACAAAATTCATGGCATGTTCAGAAATCACCAAAGAATGTTCTTGTTCTGGTTTACGCCGTTTGCACGACTCAGTGGAGCAGAACCACGTCCCTTCCCTGAAGCGGTGTGCGCTCTCCTGAGTTCGGCTTATGGCTAACCATCCAAATCCATGTATCTTTTGCATGGCTACGAGTTATCATGTCTGGGAACTCATAAATGGGTAAACATACAAATAAACCTTGACAAATCAAGAAATGGCAGATAAGCCCAAGAAATTAAGAGATGACGAGGCTATCTCCGAAAAATCAAGAATGATAGTATGCCCAAGAAGTCAACAAGTAATAGGGCTATCTCCGAAAAGTCAAGAAATGAAGACTAGGAATGTCCAAGAAGTCGAATGACGGGGATATTTTCGAGAAGTTAAAAAATGAAGATGAGAAATACTCAAGAAGTCAAATGACGGGGTTATTTCCGAGAAGTCAAGAAATGAAGATAAGAAATACCCACGAAGTCGAATGACAGGGTTATTTCCGAGAAGTCAAGAAATGAAGATGATGAATACTCAAGAAGTCGAATGACAGAGTTATTTTCGAGAAGTCAAGAATTGAAGACGAGGAATGCCTAAGAAGTCAAATGGCGGGGTTTTCTCCGAGAAGTCAAGAAATGAAATCAGGATTGCCCAGGAAGTCGAGCAATGGGGCGATCTCCAAGAAGTCGAGAAATGACAGGAATGCCCAGGGAGTCAAGAAATGACGGGGCTATCTCCGAAAAGTCAAGAAAATGTAGTATTACCCAAAAGGGTCAGAAATTACAGAAATACTCAGAAAGGGAAAGAAATTGTAGAAATACCCAAAAAGGGTAAAAAAGACAGAAATGCCCGGGGTCTTTCTGAAACTGCAAGAATACCCCAATATTTAGGAAAAGTTGCAAAAACACCCGGGAAGGGCCAGAAGCTACAAATATACCCTCGCCTTATGCGGAAGTGTCCTTCATGGACATCAAGCTAAACTAAGGGTCCGATCACGATCAAAAGAGTGGC
Organism: Amorphophallus konjac; assembly: GCA_022559845.1. Classification (NCBI taxonomy): domain Eukaryota; kingdom Viridiplantae; phylum Streptophyta; class Magnoliopsida; order Alismatales; family Araceae; genus Amorphophallus; species Amorphophallus konjac. The sequence goes on along the minus strand of JAHNEJ010002123.1, from coordinate 112,792 downwards.
CATGATCATGAAGTAACTCCGACGGTTCGATAGTGATCATCTTGGCGATCTAACGGACCAATCGTGATGAAATTTGAAATCAATGGTCGGATAGCGATCCAAAGCAAATCCAATGGTCGGACCTCGACCACATTCAAATTCAATGGCCTGATCAAGACCATGAAGCCGATCCGATTGACTGACAGTGATCATCGTGGCGATCTAATGGTCCGATCGTGATGGAATTCAAGTATTAACCGTCCGATCAGGGGACAAAAATAAATTTAATGACCCGATCAGGACGAAAGCAAATTCAAAGATCCAAATGCAGACTCAAGCAAATTCAAAGGCTCTGGTTGTAACCGACTGTAATCTTGAAGACCCAATTACACAATCGGGACCATATGTAAAGGTCTTGAAAGACCGATTGTAATTCAAATTACATGTGTTCAAGGAAATAAAGTCTCCAAATTTCTTTGCAAGAGTATGTACCCATCATGGGCGATCATCAAGATCATTTATGTCACAACGTATAGAGGCAAAAGGCGTTCTTTGACAGTTAATCAACGGTGTTTGGACTTGTTCCGATGTAAATTAACATTGACTCCAGTCAGTGGGGAAAAGTCATGTACATGAACCCTAAATCGTCTGATAAACCCAAAACGCTAAATAAACAAATGCAAGTAAACATGTTGATGATACTTGAAACCACCCAAATTTTAATTCATCATCAACGTGTCCTTATTTCTCGCTTATAAACAGACTGGCACGCCTGGTGTGACTTTTCTTGCCTTTCATTTCTCTGTCGAAGAATAGCCTTGCCTCGACAAAGGTTGTGACTCCTTCACACTCTTGTAAAAAGTTCAAAGGATTCCCACCGTTGAAGCTGTCACTGGGGGCATCAAGGTTAACTGATTCCTTTTGAAGCCTAATGCTGACGCAAAACGCATCTAAAGCTGCTCCTACTAACAGGGGGCAATGCCATGTCGGCTGTCATTGCTGCCGCCGGGGGCATCAAGGTTAAGCGCTTCCTTTCGAAGCCCAAATGTCAACATAACACATGTCCAAAGCTACTATTGCCAACCTGGGGCAACATCGCCCCGTCCATGACTGTCGCTACTCGGGACATCAAAGTGAAGGTTCTTTATGAAGACTAAGTGTCAACAAAATCCATATGTTGTTCTTGCTAGTTGGGGCCAATGTTGTCACCGTGGTAAAAGACTTGTTGCAACTGTACCAAGTCTTGAAAGATTGGTCCTTGTTGAGGGAAAAAAAACACAATTGGCTAGATAAAGGTGAGCCGATCTCATAACAATGCTTTGCCGAATACACCAAGCCGAGGCAGATATGAAAGAAGCCAACGCCCAAGCTTCATGTCCGAAGCCAGCGCTCCAGTGGAAAGTCAAAGCCTCTAAGTCTGCTCAAGTGGGCAATTCTATTACCGTCTACATCAAGTTAAGGCGGAAATGAAAGAAGCTAGCGTCTAAGCCTCACGCAAAAAAGATCGGGTGTGTCGACGGAAAGCCAAAGCTCTTAAGCCTAAGTGAGGGGGCAATTTTGTATAGCAACTTTGTTTTAAATAAATATGGGTCACCAAGGAGGCGGCCCGAGCAATCAAAAAGGGTAGGGTAGTTCAATTTGACCAGTTGCCATCCTAACGACGAGCCAAGAAGCCGACTATACAAGATCCATGAACCCTCCATCATTGGGGGCAGAAGAAAAAGGGGTTTAATAAAGTCCTTCACTCTTCAGAAGCAATCTGAACCTGCTAGGGGAGCTCATTCGCTCGAGTCTAGAGCCTCAAAAATCGGCCAAGGAAAGTAAAGTCCAAGCAACCAGTTCCTACCGGTATCACCAAATGCCGGACCACCCCACAGAAGACTGTTATGTCTTTAAAGACAAAGTTGAAAGCCTAATACAGTCGGGGGTCATCCAAATTAAGAACCATCGGGTGTCTCCCCCGCAACCTCATCAGTGGGATCGACCAAAGTCCTTGGCTAAATAAATTTTTGCCTTAGCCGCCCCTGCACTACCTAAGTTTATGACCAAGGAAGCACTCCCGGGACAGCTTGCTATCTCCAAAAGAAATGCGACAGGGCTTACCCATAGCTGGGAAGTAGACTTTAAAGTCTACTATTTTATCAACACTATAGCGTTGTCACCCTCCTAGTAAATCAGACTCTGACGAGGAGCCCAGTGACTCCACAAATGAACATAAAAAAGAAGTGGCACCTGAAGACCAGGACGAGCAGCTTCGGTCGTCCATTCTCAACAATTTGGAATATTATGATGTTCACGTCGTCGGGTCAAATGATGACGAGGATTTCATCGATCTGTAGCCAGCTCCGCGGGAACATGAAGATGGCGGACAAGCGACTGTGGACGAATTAGTTGAGCTCAACTTTGGGGATGCTGAAGAGCCCCGACCAATTTTCATCAGTGCCCTCCTTAATGAGGAAGAAAGGCAAGCATACAGACAACTCCTATTGGAATACATAGATTACTTTGCCTAGACTTATAAGGAAATGTATGGGTTGGAACCCTCCGTGGCGGAGCATGAATTGGTAATACTTCCTACGACCAAACCCGTCAAACAAGCTCAAAGGCATATGCACCATGAACTCGAGCTCAAAGTAAACGCCGAAATTGACAAGCTATTGGAAGTGGACTTCATAGAGTCCTACATTTATCCAATCTGGCTCGCCAATATAGTCCCCGTCAAAAAGAAGAACGGCCAAGTCCGAGTCTGCATTGACTACATGGACTTAAATAAAGTCTACCCAAAGGACAATTTTCCTATCTCGATCACCGAAACCATGGTTGATATGACTACCGAACATGAAGCTTTATCCTTTATTGACGGATCGTCCTGATACAACTAGATCTGTATGGCCATCAAAGACAAGGAGCACACGACGATCTCCCAAAGGGATCTTTAATTAAAAAAGGATGCCCTTTGGGTTGAAGAATGTTGGTGCTACATACCAGAGGACGATGACCAAAATCTTTGACGAAATGCTCCACGATGTGGTCGAGTGCTATGTTGATAACCTCGTCGTTAAAACCCGAAGGCAAGAAGATCACTTGGCCGATTTGCGTCGGGTTTTCGAAATGCTCCGACAATTTCAACTCAAAATGAATCCGATGAAGTGCGCTTTTGGCATTTCAAGTAGCAAATTTCTCGGCTTCATTATCAGATACCGGGAAATAGAAATAGACCCTGATAAAATCAAGACAATTCAGGAGTTACCACCTTCCAGGAACATAACTCAATTGAGGTCTCTCTAGGGGAGGCTTGCCTATATTAGGCGCTTCATATCTGACCTCTCAGGAAGATGAGCACCTTTTGGGAAATTGATGAAAAATGGTGCGCCATTCATATGGGACTAGGAGCGTCAGAATGCGTTCAAACAAATTAAAGACTACCTCTTCACTCACCCGGTGTTGGGAGCACCGATCAAAGGAAAACTCCTGATACTTTATATAGTTGCCATGGACGCTTCATTGGGAGCCTTGCTGGCACAAATTAATGAAGAAGGCAAAGAGCAGTCGCTATACTACCTCAGTAGGAAGCTGGTTGGCCCTGAACACCGCTATTCCCCAATGGAGAAAGTATGCTTGGCGCTGGTGTTCGCCGCCAAGAAATTAAGACATTATCTCCTATCCCAACGGGTGGAGTTAATCTCAAAGTACGACCCACTCAAGTGCCTCCTTAAACAGCCCGTACTGTCAGGGAGATTAGGAAAATGGGCGTTACTCCTCATGAAGTTTGACATAACCTTTGTCCCATAAAAAGCAATCAAGGGACAAGGAATGGAGTTTTTGGCAATGCATCCAGTCCCACTAGACTGTCCACTCAACATTGGATTGCCCGATGAAGAAACCCTCCTGCCTCAACTAGGAGCAAAAGATCAAATTCAGGAAGCTCCACCCCAAAAAGAAGAGGACGTCCTCGTAATTGACGTGTCATGTTGGGAGCTCTATGTTGATGGTGCTTCCCGAATAGTCAAGAAATCTGATGGCATTACAAGCCTCACGTCTGGGGCAAGTATTGTCTTTGTAACTCCTCAAGGTGGGATCCTACACAATTCCTGCACACTTATGAAACCCCTAACGAACAATGAAGCAGAATATGAAGCATTAATTGTCGGGCTCCAATTAGCTCCCAAAATGGATATCAAATGCATCAAAGTCTATGGAGACTCGCAGCTCGTCATACGGCAAGTCATATGCAGCTATGATGTCCGCAAGCAAGAATTAATTCCTTACCATGCCGTTGTGACGAGACTTAAGAAGAAATGCTACCTATTTGAAATAGGTAATATCCCCAGAAGCAGAAATTCTCAGGCAGATGTCCTAGCCAAGTTGGCTTCCATCATAAAGTTTCCACCCGAAAGAGAATTAGACATAACCATCAGACACAGAAAACTCATGCCAAGTGTCTTAGACGACGAAGCCGACCCTACAACTTCTGAGGTCAATGCAATTGAAGAAGGTGATTTGACCGAGGAAGAGGAGCAAGATTGGCGTGAGCCGATTATCAAAATAAAGAATCATTGCCTCCCTCCAGATCGGGCTCAAAGGGTTCAGTTGCTGCGAAGGGCAACATCATATCAGTTGATAGGAGATCAACTATACAGGCTTGTCCATGAAAAATACAAGTTTGTTTCTGCGTTGTCTCTCACCAAGGGAAGTCAAAGCGATCATGCGCGAGGTCCATTCAGGGCTCTGCGGTGCCCATCAAGAAGGAGTTGAAGTGAAGAACAACATAAAATTTAGGCTTCTATTGGCCTACCATGTGTGTAGATTGCAACCGTATGCCCGCACATGTCATCAGTGCCAAGCCTTTGGCCCAGTGCCAAGAAGACCCCCAAACTCATTACACCCCACGGCTCCTACATGGCCCTTTGCAGAATGGGGAATGGACATCGTGGGAACCTTCCCCCCATCCACAAAACGCTATAAGTTTATCCTAGCCGCGACAGATTACTTCTCGAGATGGGCCGAAGCCATCCCTCTTCGAGAGGTCACAGGAGAGTCAGTTGCTCAATTTGTCAAACACTATATCATATACAAATTCGGCACCCCCAGCTGGATTATGTCAGATAATGGCACCCCATTCAAAAATAGAACCATCTACCAGTTGGCGGCCAAGTTCCACATCGACTGGAGAACTTCAACAGTGTACAATCCTCAAGCCAATAGATTGGCCGAAGCATTCAACAAAACTCTGTGCAAGCTCCTAGCCAAAATAGTCGGCAGCCGCAAAAGAGACAGGGGCGAGAAGATACACGAAGCTCTCTGAGCATACCAGACAGTCTACAAGACTCCCACCGGCCCCTTCTCTCTGGTGTATGGGGCAGGAGCCGTAGTGTCGATTGAAATTGAAATGTCTTTCTACAGGGCAACTGTGCACGCCGGCTTACAAGCTCAGGAGTAAGATGAAATACAAAGGAGGTTGGAAGAACTATCCAACCTGGAAGGCAAAAGGCTCGAAGCCTACAAGCATCTTCAAGTGTACCAAGCCCGAATGACACGAGCTTATGATAAGCTTGTAAAACAAGATGTTTAAAAAAGACGACCTCATTATGGTAAAAGAAAGAGAAGTTATGGCAAGCAAGTCCATTGGCAAATGCAACTCAACTGGCGTGGGCCCTACGTCGTCACGAGGGTCTATGAAGGGGGCGCATATATGGTCGTTGACCACAAAGGAGACAACCTTTTCCCTCCATTAAGTGGAAAACACTTAAAGTTGTATCATGCCTCTGAGCATGAGTTTACGCAGTGATCGTTGCTAGATATCTCCTTTCCTGGTGAAGGTTAAAAGAAAAGAAGGAACCAGTCCAGGTGAAAATCTAAAAGGGTATTGAGGTTGGTGACACGAGAAAAAAAAAGAGGAAAAAAAGAGACGAAAAAAAAGTGAGAAAAAAGAAGAAAAAAAAGAAGAAAGAGAATAAAGAGAAAAAAATAAGAGAGAGAGAGAAAATGGTGTGGTCACTCTACCATTCTTTGGTATTGTCTCACCGCCCTAAATCCTAATCCTAAGTTTTGGCTCTTGCATCATCCCGTGGTCAGCCCTAAATCTTAAGTTTTGGCTCTTGCACCACTCGGTGGTCAGCCCTAAATCCTAAATCCTAAGTTTCGGCTCTTGCACCACCCCGTGGTCAACCCTAAATCCTAAGTTTCGGCTCTTGCACCATCCCGTGGTCAGCCCTAAATCCTAAGTTCTGACTCTTGCACCACTCGGTGGTCAGCTCTAAATCCTAAATCCTAAGTTTTGGCTCTTGCACCGTCCCGTGGTCAGCCCTAGATCCTAAGTTTCGGCTCTCGCACTACCCCGTGGTCAGCCCTAAGTCCTAAATCGTAACTTTCGGCTCTCGCACCACCCAGTGATCAGCTCTAAGTCCTAAATCCTAAGTTTCTGCTCGCACCACCCGATGGTCAGTCTTAAGTCCTAAATCTTAAGTTTCGGCTCTCACACCACTCACTGGCCAGCCCCAGATCCTAAATTCAAAATTCCAAATCTCTATCCCCGACTTTCAACTCACCAGAGGTTAGGCAGGGGATGATTCCGAAGTTATTTATTAGCGGGTGTAACCCTCAACTTCAAGCTTATGAGGGGCTCACCCCCCGCATCCAAAAAAAAGAAAAAGAAAAAAAAGACTTAAAATAGAGGTGCCCCGACGGACTTAGGCAGTTGGTTTACTAGTTGCTTAAGGGCAAGAAGGTCATAACCTGAAAGGACTCTGGCAAAAATGAGTAACCCCTCAATGTGAAAACCCGAAAGGGGACGCTGGAAAAAGCTAAAGGGGTCTAGTTTTGGTGAAAGCTCGGAAGGGCGTTGAGACTAATAAAGTGAAAAAAAAATAGGAGGAAGGAAGAAAGAAAAGAAAGATATTTTTTCAGTTCCACGAACTCATGAATTGTTTCTATCATTCATCCACAAAATTGGAGCCCCAGACAAGCCCTCGGGATAACCACCAAATGATGAATGCTGAAAAACAAGAAAAGAAGATGATAATGTACAAGAAGCAAGCCTATAAATGGCAAGGTTTTCTCTTAATCAAATCCTCAATTCGGCTCTGCTTGGTCGGGATGGTATCCTGCACCTTCAAGCACTCTGCGATAAGAGAACTCTCCTCAGCCTGTACTTGCTATGTTGTCTTGGCATTTGACTCGGTTGTGGCTTGTAATTCTTCAATTTTCTGCAAAAATGGTTTGGACAGTTTCTGAAGCAATGTAGCTTGGTTCCTGCTCACAGCCATTGCCACATCAAAGGAGCCCCGACGGCCTCGAACCTCCTCAGCTTGGAATCTAGCTCCTTGGCCTTGCCAGACAAGATATCAATTTCTTCTTCAAGTTGCTAGATCTCCAACCGATAGGTCTCCTAGGCCGAAGACTCGTACAAGCACCGAAATTCCTCCCAAACAGTCTCCACTGCTGCCATCCAAGGCTTTCTTGGCAGCCCCAGTGCATGGTAATCTCGTGTGCCAGTGTGGAGAGCATCCTTCACACCCTCCACTGAGGGGAGAGTCTCCCGCTAGAACATAGCTCGAACATTGCTACTAAGTGTGTCAAGCATAAGTTCAGCCCCCACCAAGGGCACGGGCTGGGGGTCATCCGGTCAAGCTACTCCATGTACTGGGAAGTCAATAGCCAAAGCTGATTCATGCCTCCCATTTGCCGTGCTCGGAAGGACGCTGTCCCCTGAGGTTGCAAAAAGAAAGGGGGTGAAGAACATGGTAATTATGACTAAAAGTAAGACTACAAAGCAAGTGCAAGTAGGTGCCTCCAGAAGTCAGACTATTGTTTTCTTACCTAAGGAGGCGACCTCCTCTAAAGTCTCATCCCTGGGGTTAGGCTTAGAGGCGCCCTCCTCTCTGACACCAGTGCTAGTGGGCAAAGAGGGCACCGGCTGTTCCCCAGCTGGTTTTGTTGTGCCTGGGGAAGTTCAAAAATATAGTGGTTGTCAGACACGTGCAAATGCATTCAGGGGCAATGATTTAAAAAAAAATAATTACCTAATGGTACAAGACCCTCATCGCTTGATGAATTAAGGGCAACAACATCCACCCTGGAAGGAGAAGGATTGGGATCCTTTACACCAGGGTCAACTTGATGCGTGGAGGTATCCTCAGCGCCCTTTGATGAATAAAATGGTAGACGTGATGAAAATGTAGAGTAAAAGGCTTTGCGAATCAACATTACCATCCTCATCAAGGGATGAAAATGAAGACTCTGTGGTAGAGGAAGAAGCCCCTGCGTCTTCCATGGTTGCCTCTGCTGTTAGTGAGGGCAGTTTAATACTCCCTTTCACAGGACAATCTAAAAGAGAACATGACATCAGCATGAAGGTCAGCTGAATTCCCTGAGGTAAAAGAACAATATTTACCCTCAGTTTTATCACCAAGAGTCGATGTTGGATTTTCTCCTAAAGAACAAGCTTCAGTATCCTCGGCGCCAACTCCCAAAATCCCACCATCCAGTTCTGTCACCAAAGGATCTCCACCGGCATCTTCCGAGGCACCAAAGGGACCTGGGATGGGAGAACCCATTGCTGTCCAGTAAAAGAAGCCAACAAAAAATGAGAAAAATATATGAGTAAGGCAAAGAGCAACAATGGGTTCAGAATCAGATATACTCACGAATTGTGTGGGAAATTTGAGCCACCGCCAAGCTATGGGAGGCAACTGGGCATCCAACTTCATCTACTTGTGCCTCTGGCGTTGGATCCCCCTCTGTGCAAATTTCAACAAGCAGGTGTTGTACACAATTATTTCCCCTAGGAATAATCAAGATATAAAGGTGTGGGACCACTCCCGAGCACCTTGCGGGCACTATTTATTTAGCGTCTCTATGGCATCCCGGGCCCGACTTTGGACCTGAATCAACTTGCCGTGACTCACGGTAACTCCAACAACAAGTGGGGACCACCCCTGACCACTAAGCATGCGGCATTGGCCCGCCTACAACTTAGCCATCCGGGCCAACTCGGGGACTCCCCGGCAGCACACCGCGCCATGCGGCACCTAGCAACAAGGTCGAGAATCTTCCTCAAAACGTCTCCCTCCAACAAGTTAATACTAATGGATCCCGTCCCTTAGCCGATTTTGGGCTTCGGGTACCATTAACCAGCCCGTACGGCCCTAATCAAGGGTCGGGAATTTCCCCGAACACTTTAAGGGTGCCCATTTTTCCAGCTATTTTACAACTATCCGGGGCCAACCCACGGCTCCGGGACACTTGCCGCGCTATACGGCGACTCTATAGAAGGTGGGGACTACCCCCGACTCCCAGATACGCGGTGATGGGCCGCCTACTTCTTAGCCATCATTCGACAACTACGAGGTACCAGCCTCGACTACTAGGCCATATGCAAGCCACGGGGTCCGCTAGCCGTGCCATTTGATACCCCGGTGTGTGAGGGGACCACCCTCGAATACCTTGTGGGCGACACTGGTGCCACCTCGTTGTAAGCCCCCCAGGTCAAGGCCCACACCCCGAGAAGCATGGCCACGCCACACAACATCAAACCGAGACAAAAAACCAGCCCTCGGGGTCACTTCCCACACCAGGCACACGACTGTGCCCAGGAGCGCCCCCCCCCTTCCCAAGGCTATTCGCCCATGGCCCTAGATCTCGTCCCAGAGTTTGCCTCGACTTCGGTGCAGAGACGAGCTGACTAACCCAAGGATGGCAAACTCGGTTTCGGACTCGGTTTCGGCCGGGTCCGAAATCGATACGACTCGGTATCGGTTTCGGCCGAAACCCAGATAAAAGGTTAAAGAAAATCAAATTAATTCTAAAAAATCTGAAAAAAAATCATAAAAATATAAATAATCACTTAAAATCACAAAAATCATTACACATGCATTTGACTGTATAAGTTAGTGCAATAACCTTGAAGTAGACAACTACAAAAATTGAACTTCAAACATTGAACATGTGAAAGTTAAAGTAATATTCCATTGTACATTAATAGAAGTAGTACAATAAACCAAATTAGACAAAATAAATGTTACAAAAATTCATTGATTTTTACCTAATATGGATAATAATTATTAGAAGAACCTTCTCCCTCATCGTCTGGCCCTTGATGTTGATACCCATAACCAGGTTGCATGTATGGTCTATATTCACTATAACCAAACAATGAGGTAGTCAAGTCCTGCATCCCTCTTTGGATCCCTCTTGGAGTGTTTGGTTGGCTTGAGTCGAATCCAGTATCAACATAAGAATCTTGAGGAAGAGAAGAGGAACTGGTCGGATGGAAGTTGAATGATGGTTCATAACCCCACGACCCATAAATCGCAGCCTCCTGTTGGCCACCTCCATAACCTGATGGATGCCCATATTGACTCTGTGACTCATGTCCTCCCTCACCCTGACTGTATCCTCTGCCTGTGTCTGCGTGGAAGGAGGAAGGACCACCAGCATCCCCACCGCCAGTAGTAGCACCTGTAGCACCTGGCACATACGAAAATATAGAATTTATCTCCTACCAAAATCTTTTCTGATTCGAACTGATAATAAGAATCTAAGTTACTTTCAAAAACAAAAAATCAAAGGATCACGAAACCTGCAGTCTCCAGTCGCCTTTTGGCCTTTGGGGATGCTTTTTCTTGTGCCGGTGTGCTTTCTTCTTGCACCCTTGACATGAATCCTGTTCCCTTGGCGTGTGCCTCAAATAAATCTGCTTCAACTGCTCAATTGTCGGGTCCTCTCGAGCAGCAACATTTGTTCTCTCAGTTTGCCCATGCACTGATGTACTTCTTCTTAAGGATGTAGGTGCCTTGCCCATTCTAGGAGTGACTGGCATGCTATCTGAGTCGGAGTGTCTAGCTGGCTGAAAATCATGCTGCTCCTCAGTGTCCTTAACAACCCTAGACATGTGGGCATGAGTATCTCTGGCCCTCTTTGATTTTCTTCTTAATTCGGGATCTCTTGGCTCATCTTCATCTAGTATGCCCTCTGCCCATCTTCTATCATCATCATCAAAAACAGGCTCATCAACCTGCTCTCGTGTCTCCACCCAAGACTGCAACGGATTCTCATCATCAAATAAGGCATCCACATCAATTTCTGCGGCGGCATCCCCGGCGGCGCGTTTGTCTCGCAGCTGTTGTCTCAACCTCATATTCTTTATTCTCGACCTCATATTGTAGTGGCGGTATACTAATTTCTCTAACCGTTAGCCTTTAGCCGATTGCGAACCTTCGAGTGTATAAGGCTGAACGTGCTCCAATTTCTTTCACATTGGCTTGCCGATGTTGTTTGACTGAGCACCCTAACTGCAATGAAAGCCAATGCATTGCTGCCCACATCTCGGTTGTTCACCATTATCCATCAGTCAGCTGTTCCACCAACCATAAACAAATGCATTTTAGTTGTAGAAATATATATTCATCAGGTTAAGAAATCCAAAAAATAAAATATACCTGGGCTCACTCTTCCCACAGCGTATTGCAATTGGGAGTCAGCATATGTCCCAGTCCTTATTCTGTAATGGTTCATCTACAAACATAAAGTACTACATTAACATAACTACTTAAATAAATTCTATATATGTTATTGAAAGTGTCAAATAAAGGCGAACCTCTACTTCGGCCTCTAGTCTCTTTTCTGGATTCCTCGATAAACGACCAATGGCTTTTAAAGTCCCTTGAAGCACCTCGCCATCAACATGTGCATCGGCACCGTACATAAATTGAGGGTTGAGGAAATAACCTGCATTTGTGTATAATTAACTAAATCATCATCATCATCAGAGCCTTATCCCAATTAATTGGGGTCGGCTACATGAATCCTGTTCCGCCAAAGATTTCTATCAAGTGCAATATTCATATTTAAACTCAAGGAACTAATGTCCTTCCTAATAACATCGCACCATCTCATTTTAGGCCTTCCTCGAGCTCTTTTACTAGCATCCACTAAGATTTGGTCACATCTTTTAACCGACGCTGAGTTAGGGCGACGAAACACATGTCCAAACCACCTGAGTCTATTTTCTCTCATTTTACTATCAATTGGAGCTATCCCTAAGTCCTTACGGATGCGCTCATTCCTAATCTTGTCTTTCTTAGTCTTGTCACACATCCATCTCAACATCCTCATCTCTGCTACACACATTTTGTGGATGTGTTCCTTTCGTACTGCCCAACACTCGGTACCATATAACAAAGTAAGTCTCACAGCCGTTCTATAAAACCTCCCTTTGAGTTTCACAGGCATACGACGATCACAAAGGACACCTGATGCACTTCTCCATCTTAACCAGCCTGCCTTAATCCTATGTGTAACGTCATCATAAATCTCCCTATTCTCTTATATGATAGACCCTAAGTATCGAAAGCTACTACTCTTCGGAATGTTATGTCCATCAATTAGAACCATGTCTTCCTGAACCACTCTCCCATTACTAAAATTACAGTGCATAAACTCTGACTTACTCCTAATTTTAAAACCTTTAGACTCCAAGGCAAGTCTCTAACGCTCTAACTTAGCATTTAGAGCATCAATACTCTCATCAATTAAAACAATATCGTCTGCAAATAGCATACACCAAGGGATATCCTCATGCAATTGTTTAGTTACTTCATCCATAACTAAGGCAAAGAGATACGGACTTAGTGCAGAACCTTGATGCAAACCTATAGAAACGGAAATTCACCAGTCTCCCCAGCAATAGTTCGAACACTAGTAATAGCACCGCCGTACATATCCTTAATCAAATCAACATATCCTTGAGAGATTCATTTCTTTCTTAATGTCCACCAAATCAATTCTCTCGGTACTCGATCATACGCCTTCTCTAAATCAAGAAAAACTATATACAAATCTTTTCTCATCTCTCTATACTTCTCCATTAGCTGCCGTAGTAAGAAAATAGCTTCTGTAGTAGATCTATTTGACATAAAATCAAACTGATTTTCCGATACAGTAGTCATACAACGGAGGCGTTTTTCAATTACTCTTTCCAAAGTTTCATAGTATGACTCATAAGCTTAATTCCACGATAATTATTACAACTTTGAATATCTCATTTATTTTTATAGAAAGGAACTACAACACTTTTTCTTCAAACTTCTGGCATTCTCCGTTCCTTTAAAATTTTATTAAAAAATTTAGTTAGCCACTGAATACCAATATCTCCTAGGCCTTTCCATACTTCAATAGGTAAGCCATCTAGTCCTAAGGCCTTGCCCACTTTCATTTTCTTAAAGCATCCTCCACTTCTGACATCTTAATACGCCTGAAATATTGATATTTAATCAAAGATTGTGGACTCTTGGGTACCTTCTAAAGATAAATCCTTGACGGAATCTCCATTAAGTAACTTCTGAAAATAGCTATGCCACCTCCCTTTAATCTCAAGATCCTTAGTTAAAACCATTTGATCTTCACCTTTAATGCACCGAACATGATCTAAATATCTAGTTTTCCTTTCTCTTAATTTAGCAAGTTTAAATATGTCTTTTCACCCTCTCGGGTTCCTAATTTATTATATAAATCTTCAAATGCCTTTGATTTAGCTTCGCTAACTATTTTCTTAGCTCTCTTTTTAGCGATTTTATAGGCTTCTAGGGTTTGAGTATTTTTGTTAGTTTGCCAAACTTTAAAGCATTCCTTTTTTACTCTAATGGTATTTTGGATTTCCTCACTCCACCACCAAGTCTCTTTTTCTAAATTCTTTTTACCTTTAGATTCGCCTAAGAGTTGTTTTGCAACCCTCGTTATACAATTTGTAACTTTATTTCACATTACATTAGTTTCTTGTTCTAAATTCCAAATATTTTCCTTGAATAGATGATTTTTAAAAGTTTCTAAACTTTTACCTTTTAAATTCCACCATTTAATCTTGGAATAATTATTTATAATGATCTTTCTTTTGAATTTAAGGATAGTGACATCCATTACTAACAACCTATGTTGAGGGGCTAGACTCTCACCAGGAATAACTTTGCAATCTTTACATAAAACTCTATCGACCTTCCTAATGAGAAAATAGTCAATTTGACTTATATGTGTTCCACTCTTGTATGTTATTAAGTGTTCGTCCCGCTTCTTAAAGAAGGTATTAATAATTGCTAGATCATAGGCCATAGCAAAATCAAGAATAGTGTTACCCATATCATTTCTATTGCCAAAACCAAGCCCTCCATGAATCCTCTCATAGTCTCTATTATCTATACCCACATGACCATTAAGATCCCCTCCAATAAAGATTCTCTCTTCACTAGGGATATTTTGGATCAAACTATCAATAGCCTCCCAAAATTGCTTTTTAATGCTCTCTTCTAATCCTACTTGAGGTGCATATGCACTAATTATATTCAAAATATCCTCACCTAAGATAAGTTTAATTAACATTAGTCTATCCCCCAATCTATTTACTTCCACAACTCTGTCTTTTAAGTTTTTATCTATTATTATAGCAACACCATTTCTAGAGTTATTATTACCCGTATACCAAATTTTATATCCATCAATGTCTTTAGCTTTATGTCATTTCCACCTAGTTTCTTGTAGGCAAGCTATGTTAACCCTCCTGACCTTCATTAACTTAACTAATTCTAAACCCTTACCCGTTAAAGTTCCTATATTCCAAGTAGCTAGACGGATCCTATGTTTTTGGACTTGCTTCTTTACCCGTGTGCGTCCAACCCCACACGAGAACCCTTGCCTATTTGACACCGCAATCGGGCGCCATTGCGGCGCGTCGTTTACGGGGAGCGCCCTAGCTAGCCCTTACTCACTTGTCATTCCATCCGGGTTCCGATGTAACGCGTCGCTTACGGGGAACGCCCTAGCTAGCCCTTGCTCACTTGTCATTCCATCCGGGTTCCGATGTAACGCGTCGCTTACGGGGAACGCCCTAGCATTAGCACAAAATGTATTTGGATCAGAATTCATGTTGGAGATGTGACAAAATTTTACTGCTGGCTATCGACCTAACGCAAACCCTCCTCTTTTCTCATCCGGACTTGGGACCGGCCATGGCAGAGTTGTATAATTAACTAAATGAAATTTATAAAATAACATAAAGGCATTACCCCAATTTCAGTACAATTAATCACTCACCAGCTGCATGCAAGTCGTGGTGTAATGTGTTGTCCCATCTCTGGTCAATAATTTTCCACCATTTTGCATAATGTCTGGGAAGGGAATGCTGCAACTCCAATTTGGCACGGTCCATGGCCTTGTACAGATAGCCCATATCATTCTTTTCATCGCCATCCACCATTCTTAGAACCTTCACGAGGGGTGTGACTACTTTCAAGTACCATGACACCCTGTCCCAGAATTTGTTGTCGTCCACGGCGTGACAGACATCCAGATAATCCATCTGTGCATCAACTGTGCCCTTGTCGATGTAGTTCCGCAGGGCATTGTGATACATGAAAGCTTTCAGCCCATTCTTGTACCTGTGCAGATAAATGAAATTTGAAGCTGCATCAACGGTTACATATCAGTAAGGATAAAGTATCAAGAATTGAGATCAATCTTATACCTGTGCAAAGACTCCAAAGAAATAAAATTGGAAGCAAATCTGGTTGGGCCTGCACGGATGATATCTCGCCCTCCACTGGCATGCGCCCTGAACATATTTAGTATCCTAGGATGGCCATAGATATACTGTGTTACTTTTTGTGCCTTGTCAATTGTCTTCTTCACATACTTTTCCTTCCCTATGTCTTCAAGCATCAGATCCAGATAATGTACTGCACATGGGAGCCAATATAAATGACTGCGCTTCTGCATCAATTTTTTCCCTGCAGCCTTGTAACTGGCTTCATTATCAGTCACCACCTGCACAACATTCTCCTCTCCAATTTGTTCTACCATGCCATCCATCAAATGCAACAAATAATTTGCATTCTTTTCATAATCTGATGCATCAACTGATTTCACAAACACTGTACCTTCGATGCAATAGACCAAAAAGTTTATCATGGACTTTTTCGTGGTACCAGTCCAACTATCACACATGATGGTGCATCCTCTCTCCACCCATATATGCTTGAAGCTTTCAACCCAATCATGGAGCTCCTCAACCTCTCCCTCAAGGCCACGCCCGTATATGTCTCGACGTGAGGGGGCCTGCAAGCCAGGGCCAGCATCTGCTATGGCATCTATCATAGGTTGGAAATATTCACTTGAAGCTGCATGTGCAGGGACACCTGCATGAAAAAACCATTTGCAGATAGATTTAAATGCATGTCCTGCAACTTCTGCTGATTTTTTGACCCCTCTCAATGCTTGCTTGATTTTAGGTTGTGTAGCTTGGGACCTTATGTGCAGATAGCTGTCCATGGGACCTGTTCCCTGCGTATGTGGGGCAGCACCAACGTCAGGACGTCGTGCAGCTGTACTCTCATAGGTCCCTGAACCCATGGCTCCCTTCCCTTTCCTTCGAGCGGCTTGTTCACGCTCCCTTGCTTGAGTCAGCTCTGGATCAGAATCTTCAGTGCCTTCCTCATCATCATCCCTCCTAACCCTTCTGCCAGAAATCTCCTCAGCAATTTCAGCCTCATCCTCAGCCCTTTGTTGCACCCTCTCCCTTTTCCCCAGAAGGCACTGGCGCATCTCTTCTCGCACCTCTCGGGGACAGTTGTCACATTGTCTCACCTCTCCTCTTACCCCTGCCAAATGTTACTTTCCTCTGGTAATTCCGCCATACATCTCCCTACCACAGTAATTGCATTTCACCTTTCTTCTCTTAGCATCAATTAAGGACATGTGGGCCCACCCCGGATCCTCCTGCCCTTGCTGCTCCTGTGTTTGCTGACGTCTAGACATGATGCTGCATTAAGACAGTCAAAGAAAAATAGTATAGTTGTAAGTACATTGAAAAAATTACGGCTTAATTATCAATCACCATTGGAAAAAAATAATTACTCGCATGCTCCCACCCCAAAATGTTCAATGAAGCTTAATGTAACTTCAATTGAGCCTAAGCAAATCAAAATAGACAGAAGCCCCAATTTCTATGACCTAATTAGGGCTTAATTAGCAATTAACCCTTAATCACCCTTGGGAAAAAATAATTACCCGCATGCTCCCACCCCAAAATATTCAATGAAGCTTAATGTAACTTTAATTGAGCCTAAGCAAATCAAAATAGACAGAAGCCCCAATTTCTATGACCTAATTAGGGCTTAATTAGCAATTAACCCTTAATCACCCTTGGGAAAAAATAATTACCCGCATGCTCCCACCCCAAAATGTTCAATGAAACTTCTTTTAACTTCAATTGAGCCTAAGCAAATCAAAATAGACAAAAGCTCCAATTTCTATGACCTAATTAGGACTTAATTAAGAATAAACTCTTAATCACCATTGGACAAAATTAATTATCCACATGATCCCACCCCAAAATCCTCAATGAAACTTAATTTAAGTTCAATTGAGCTTAAGCAAATCAAAATAGACAAAAGCCCCAATTTTTATAAACCGATTAGGGTTTAATTAGCAATTAACCCTTAAGGCTTTAATCACCCTTGGAAGAAATTTAATAAGCAAGGCTTGCTCACCCCAAATTTTTAACCCAACCAAAATAACACACGAAAATAATCAAACCCTAAATTAACCTAATGAAATTAACCTCAAACAAAATCTATCAAACCCTTGATGTTGTGTTGGCCTCCGGTGTGCGCAGCAAGGCTCCCTCTCGGCCTCTCCCTGTCCACCTCCAGCAGGCGCAGTAGCAGGCTCGCAGCAGCAGCCTTGGCCCTTGGTCGCGCGGCAGCAGCAGTAGCTCGCAGCAGCAGCACGCCGCAGCTCGCAGCCGACGGTCGCAGCAGCAGCCAGCAGGTGGCAGCAGCAGCAGCAGGTGGCAGCAGCAGCAGGTGTTCGCAGCAGCCGCAGGGTTTCGGCCGTTCCGGCCGTGGGATGGGGTTTCGGGGGGGGGGGGGGAGAAAAATGGGTTTCGGCCGAAATCGGGGGGGGGGGGGGTTCACGTGAGTTTCGGACCGAAACCGTCCGGTTTCGGATCGAAACCGATATCTGCTTTAAGTTTCGGACCTGCACAGTAAACCTGTTGGTTTTCGTATCGGGTATGGCCGAAACCGAAACGTTTCGGTTTCGGCCGAAACTGCCATCCTGGGACTCACCAGTCCAAAGGGCGAACGGAACCCACGAAGGTGACGTTCACAAGCAGAGCAAGCGATGCCGCACGATTGACATTCCCAAGGCTTTGTTTAGCGTGCCAGCCAGTCAACCCTGTATCCTCCACGTGTCCAGTTCACATTGAGTCAAAGTGTGGCCCAGAATAGCCATGGGGGGCTTTTATAGTTTTTTTTTATTTCTCCCCCTCTAAGGACCACCAGGTGGTCCACGTAACCCCCCGGGGGGGGGGGGGGGGGGTTATGCGGACCAGGCTGCCCCCCCCAGCCTAGTGTGCATAAAGCCCTTCTCTTCCTCCCAGAAAACAAAAAAAGGAAAAAAAAAAGAAAAGAGGGCCTCAAATTGGTCCGCATAACCCCATCATTTCCCACCCAGCCCAATCTACGTAAACCCCCTTGTAGGGGTGCGGGGGCTTTACGCGGACCAGGCTGGCCTCCCCAGCATGGTCTGTGTAAACTCATTCGAAAACAGGAAAAAATGTTTTCTTTCCAGCCCTCAACCCAGTAGGGATGGCAGTACCGGTTTCGGTCGGGTCCGAAACCAAAACTGTTTCGGTTTCGATTTCGGTTCAAAATCAATTAAAATAATATTTTTCCTTAAACGCCTACATTCGGTTTCGGCCCAGTTTCGGGGTGTAGGTATCGTTTCGTTTCGGTTCGAAACCGAAACGTTTCGGCCGAAACGTTTCGGTTTCGGCCGAAACTGCCGTCTATGCAACCCAGTCCACGTTAATGGGGGCTTTACGCGGACCAGGCTGACCCTATCACTCCGAAACGTTTCGGTTTCGAACCGAAACTGCCGTCTATGCAACCCAGTCCACGTTAATGGGGGCTTTACGCGGACCAGGCTGACCCTATCACCCTGGTCCGCGTAAACCCAATACCTTGACCCTTCCCTTTCCCCTCCAACATTCTCTATAAATTCTCCCTTAGGAATTCCAAGGGATACACACAGAAAGACGAATATAGTGGCACTCAACACAAGCACGGAACATCCAAGGCATTGAGGACATCCAGCATGAGCGTTCGTGAAGGCTTTGTTGGTTAGCTTGTTCGGCTTAACACACGTCGAGAATATGTCACATCAACACCCCTCATATGATGTCTAGCCGATTCATACAAGCCTTCTCTTTTGCTGCGTATGAAGCGTCATGTTAACGGAGGAAACACCCACGCACCAGGTTTGCCTACGTATGATGCGTCATGGTAACAATGGGGACACCCCCCTGTCGAAACCATCAACACCACAGGACCGCTCGTCGATCGCTCTTTCTGAGCCACGACCGACTGTCCTGCCTGCTGGTCGGAGCCTGCCTGCTGAAGACCGCATCTGCATAACGCATCCCTTATGCGCAGGTGTTCAGGACATCGTTGACACCCGACCCCGAGTCGTTGCCCGACTGCTCATCTCGAGCCGCGCCTGGCCTGCTCCCCCCAGTCAGTGTTAGCACCCATGTGTCCAGTCCAACACTGATTGCTCCACAATGCTCGTAGTTCCCTCCGGGGGCCCTCTATAAAAAAGCGAAAATCCGCTTTATCCTGCAATGACTCGGGGATCGACGCCCATGATGGAATTGTCCCGTGGCTTGCATTCATTGTGCTTGGGTCTTTAGCACCCCTCTGTGAGGTCTTTACGGCCCCTCTAACGAAGTGTAATCGGAAACCAGGCCCTCTTTTCCGACTCACCCCTCGGGTTTACGCTTCCCACAAGGTCTTGCCTTGTCCAGTCTTTGAGCCCGTACCTGTCGACTCCTTGTCGAGCCAATGTCAGCTTCTCACCCCTTTAGGTCAGTAACTGCCAGCTCCTTGTTGAGCCAATGTCCGCAGCCTTCTCATCGAACTCATGTCTCACCCAGTTTAACCCAGATACTAGTCTATCTATTCCTTGTCTGCTTGGTGTACAGCGGCGGCGCGAATCAAGTCTTCCCGACGTCATGGCTTCCAGGGAACCCAGTCCTATTTCAGCAAAAGAAACAAAGGTGTTCGGATTCAATCCGATGTAAAATAAATACCGATCACTTGCGGTCGGTGGGGAAGGCGTCCTGTACATGATCTCTTACATCACCTGTTACACTTGCACCTACGGAACCTCCATCCAATCCACGTGTCGCCCGTCATTTTGTGCCCACATGCCGTGTCTTGGAGGCACATCCCCCGACTAAAATTTGATTTCATGAGTGATTGTTGAGTCATCGACTGGCATGTCCGCACCACACCCAGTAACCCCCTCATATCACCGTCACCCCGTCGGCCCAATCCATGAGTGTCGTGTGTCCCAGAACGCTTGCTTATATGCGTTTCAAATACACGCCATTTCTTTGGTTCTCCGGTAATTTCCCCCGGTCTCGCATGCCATCAGTAGTCGATGCCATCTCGGCAGTCGCGGCGACTATGTCGAAACAAAGTTGGCACGCTCGGTGGAACGTCTCTTGCCTTTCTTCATTTGCTGAAGAGGAGCTAGTGCCCGCCTTGAAGCCGTGATGCCCTTTTTCTTTTCTTGTAGGAGAGGTAGAGGAGGGCATACACGCGCCTTCCAGTTCGCGCTTTCACAACTGGTTCTCGTCCGGTGACCGTCTTGCCAACAGTCCCGTCGATCCGCGACAGGGAGTCACTGAAGCAATGTCAGCCGTTACATATAGCCCCATTGTCATCGCCACCCATGCCAAGGTGGGCTACTTGGCGACGCCGATTGTGCTCGGCAACTTTGCTCCAGTTGTTGGCTCTCCCTACTTCTTGGGCATAGTCACTTTGACTGCTCCGTAGTCAGCTCCAGTTCCCGCCCGTGTGACCAGTCTACCACGGGCTACCCCAGCGCCAATGACTTGTGCGGGCGCCGGGCCCAGCGTCTCCTCCACTGTGGTCCCATGCATGGTCCCCGCACTTTTCACTGCTCGGGTAGGCATCAACCCTCGGGTTCACAACCAACTGTCTCCCATCATGGGCGTTGCGCCCCGAGCTCCGGCTGTTTCTCTATTTACTCACTCGGGATCGCAGCCCCGGGTCATAGCGAGGCCGACACCCAACACGAGCCTCTAGCCCCAGGTTCACGGCTTCCCAACACCTAGCTCGGGCTCGCAGCCCTAGGTTCCAGCCAGGCCGACACCCAACATGGGCCTCCAGCCCCGGGTTCACGGCTTCCCAACACCCAACTCGGGCTCGCAGCCCCGGGTTCCAGCCAGGCCGACACCCAACACGGGCCACCAACCTTGGGTTCACGACTTCCCAGCATTCAACTTAGGCTCGTAGCTCTGGGTTCCAGTCAAGCCAACACCCAATACTGGCCTCCAGCCCCGGTGTTGCACCCGTAATTTTCTCGAAATACTTCGAAAATTTTATTCCGAAACAACCGACAGAAAAGATACGGTGTAGCGCCGATGTCGTTGGATTGCGGAGTACCTCCGTGATTTAGGGTATATTGACCCGATCATATTATCACAAGTGGCATCGCGGCAATGGAAGTTAAGAGGAAGACATGCATGCACGCCTGTCAAAGCGGCCGAGCAAGTGTATCACACGGCACGGACGGGCGCGAAGATTCCTCCCCACGCAGCGCCACCACGGCTTCTTCTCAACTCAGGTTGACAAAAACGGAGCAAAACGGCGCGAAGAGGGGCCAAAACGCATGCCCGAGGCTCAAACGACCCCTCCCGGACGCGAGAGGGGGCCGCGGCCACCCCGTCGGGGTCGGCGGGGGTCGCGCGACCCCGCCAGCCACCTAGCGGGGTCGCGCGACCCCGCTGTGGACTGGCGGGGTCGCGCGACCCCTTTGGCATCCCAGAGGGGTCGCGCGACCCTGGTGGCTTCCCAGAGGGGTCGCACGACCCCCCCTCTCTCTCTCCGGTGTTCAAAAAAAAAGGGAGGGATTTTAACCCCCTCAGAGGGGTCATTTGGCCTTTTTTGATGGCCAGAGGGGTCAAAATGGCTTTTTGCCACCCCACCTTGACAGAATCAGGGCAAATTCGTTCATTTGACCCCTCTGGGCCCTCCCGCCTTCTATAAATAGACCCTAAGGGTCCACGGACAAGAAGAGGAGAGGAGAACAACAAGGACACAGAGCATTACGAACGTACGGAGCATCCAGCATTTGGAGTTTGTTCGTTTGTTTCGGCCTGTGTGGGGTAAGTCCCCGGGTCTTGTATTTATGCCCCTACGGGATATATATTTACATTAACGCCCCTCAACGGGCCATGTTTGTAATTATGCCCCTCAGCGGGCCATGTTTTGTAAGTCTTTACGTCCCGGGACGACTAAGTCACGTGGTTCTGTCCTTACAATGGCGGAATGACAAAAACGTCCTCCCCGGGATTGTAAAAGACCAAAGTCCTGTAATTTGCAGTTATACCCTTGCAATCTTTTGTAATTGGGACTACGTCCCTATCTCCCGCTCTAACGCGGACTTTTGTACGGTTGACAACTCGCTGATAATCCATGTACTCACTGGAACTATAAAAGCACTCAACATGTTTTATGCATGTCCTCGGGTGGGAAAATTATAAGAAAACCCCCGACTTCTGAAAATTACATATATGCCCCTCCTTCGACCAAATTGACAGATGTGTGCCTTCTATGGAGCCCCTTGTCCCTCCTTCGATCCGGGAGTGTTGCCAGCTCAGTCCGACACTCGAGTATTACTTTAAACCTAGGTCTAGGATATGGTAAAATTACCAAAATACCCCTGCAACCTAAAAAATGGCCTAGTAGCCTCCTAAGACCCTCCAGAAATGGCCTCAACGCCTTGGAAAGTCCGGAATCTAGTCCCACTCCTATTCCAGCCCAGAAATTTCAGCAATGTCCCTGGCCTGGGAAAATTACCAAAATACCCCTGGGTTGGTAAAATTATCGAAACACCCTCGGGGTCAGAAAACTCCCTTTTTCTTCAAAAAAGCCTATGGCTTCCGCATATTTGCGCTTCTATTCCCAAATCTTAGGGTTTTGTTCAAGCCTAGCCCTAATTCTATTAACTTATTGGTGGTAAATGAATGGTCATGGAGAGTCTCTCGAGTGAGCCTGCCCTCCACATCAGAACCCTTGTAGAAGCCTTTTGGGACCTCTTTGACAGTTAAACAAAGGTGTTCGGACGTTAGGCCGATGTAAATCAACACTGACTCCGGTCAGTGGGGAAAGGTCCAACGCTCGAACCCAAATCGTCTGATACGATGCGCACACACGGAATCACCCTCTACTCAGATGGAGGGGGAATGTCTCTTTTCAAAAAGAACATTTGTTCATTTATATTTTCCCACGTCGAAAATATTTCCGTGTCTCACACCCGGGTTTGAGGCTTTGCAACATTCTATTCAGGTTCGCAGCTCCAGGTTCCAGCAAGCTCAACTCCCAGCACGGGCCTTCGCCCCGGGCGTCCGACACACCAGTCACCCGACAGGGCTTCCAACCCCGGGTCCCAGCAATGCCAGTCCCCAACACGGGTTTTCAGCCCCGGGGCGTGGCAAGTCCAGCACCCAGCCCGGGTTTCCAGCAACGCCGGTTCCCAAAACGAGCTTCCAGCTCGGGCTTTCGGCACACCAACACTCAAGACGAGCATCTTGCCTCAGATCTCTGCCGCATCGGCTCTCAACACGGGTACATCACTCCGAGTGCCGACGACACCCTTTCCAACTCGTGCAGACACCAATGCTTGGTTCACCCAGATTTCGGCTCCCAATACGGTCACCATGCCCCGGGTGCAGACCCCAGCCGTATTTACCAAAGGCGTAGTGCCTCCGGCGGTGGTGGGCCAAGCTTTCTCTTTGTACCACCTCGGAGCTGAGTCCTCCTCAGCTCTATAGAAGAAGCGTCACAGCGGCCGCAGAAGCAGGCAACCCGCTGCCACAACTAGCAACTCCGACAAGACTATCCTTGTTGGTGATCTCAGGATCCGGCTCGATGGAGGCGAGCCGATCATACCTCGGGACCAACATGTACCAACGGTCCCCACTTATAACTATTTTAGTCTTTTACGACGCACACGAGAGGATAAAGTAGAACTAAAACAGATTGGCGCTCTGACGGTACACCGGGGGAAGTATCACCAGTCCAAAGCCAAGGTTCCCAAGCCCAATTGGGGGAACAACAGTGACGGAGAGCGACTGCTCTGTCTCAGAAGAATCTGGGTTACCTCAGAGGAAGCTCGTGTTGTCAGGAGGTCGCGTGTTAGGAAATCTCTTCCTACGCCCGAGCAACGCGTCACTCGAGATCTTGTCGAGCCGCTTTCGGGCCAACGTGACGACATCTGGTCAGTGGACGCTCCACGCTTGGATAACTAGAAGTGAAAAGGGGGTCGCACCAAGCCCCGTTATCAAGCAGCTCCGAGTTCTTCTCGAACCGATGCCAACCATGTGGTGGAAAATTTGTCGCAAAGAATCTCAGTCTTTGATAGACTGGGAGCGCTTGTCCACTTTGGGAAACACCCCAAGAAGAAGCGGGCGGTGCGAATTATCGATACTGCCGTATGGGTGTTTGCCTGTTATGTCACTAGACAGCAACTTGAGCCACAGTTCGACGACTTGAACCAACCATTGTCACAGTTTAGGAGGCCTCGCCCACAAACTCAAACCTTAGTTCCGGTAGGCCATGTCGGCACTTCTGTCGGGCCGCAGGCACAAGAGCACCATGAAGAAGTGCCAGCCGAGCACCATGGCGCTTCGATAAACGCTGACCCAGCCACCAATAATGGGCCAGAAGACAAGGTTTAAGACATGACCCTCGAAACCATGTTAAGGGAAAATCAACACCTGAAGACCCTCCTGTAAGATCTTCTTCAGGAACGGGATCTGGATCCCTAGCATCCTGCTAGGCTTCCCACCAAAACGTAGGCGATACCAGGCGGGCACAACGGTGCCAACACTTCTGCGACAACTGCCAGAGCCCCAACAACCGTAGGGTTTGGCATGCCACCAGTAGAAGCCCATCTGCGAGCATCAAACACGCCAGTGTCACAAAACCTCATGGCACAAAGGCAAATGATCGAGGGGATCATGGAGGCAAAATTTGCCCAATACGGGGAAGGGGTTATCACTGTAGATCTTTATAGTGTGTCGTATCCACTCTACCACCTGTTGAAGAAGCTTCCCCCGGAGTACTCCAAATCCCCGAAGTTACATAAATTCAACGGGTAAGGATCTCCTCACGAGCACTTGGTCTATTACATCACAGCCGTGGGCGAACTGGCATTGGATGAGTCATATCTCTTCCGCTACTTTGCCACCTTGCTCACGGGAACTGCCTTTCAATGGTATTCCCGCCTAAAGCCCAACTCAATAGCTGATTGGGATGACCTTCAAAAGAAGTTCCTCGATCACTTCCAAATGGCCAAGCGCAAGATTTTCCTAGTAGAGCTTTGCTCCCTCCGGCAGAAGAAGGGTGAGACCACCCTTGACTTCATCAAAAGATGGCGAGACCTCAACATGAGGTGCGTTAATCCTCCGGTCGAGGAAGACGCTATCACTATATACCGAAAAGGCTTGACAGCCGAGGTTAGTGAGAAGCTTCTTGGTACCAACATCAAGTCTTTTGGCCAGCTCAATTCGGCGGTCGCCGAAATAGATGTTATTTGCCGACAACCTAGGTTACACCCCGGCTAAGGGGAAACCGACACGGGAACGCCATGCTGGCAAATAGGTGAATACTGTCGAGTTCACCTCTGCTACCGAAGCTAAGAAGGATGCAAGATCAAGCGATTCCTGCAAGAAACCATAGGACAAGCCAACCACTCCCTCTTTTGCAGAATGCATGAAGACACCATTCTCCTTAAAAAAAGAGCATACAAAGATGCTCTTTGAGCTCTACTTAGCCCAGAAAATCATCGAGCTGTCGGAAGCTCGGAAACCAGCTGATGCCCAGAAAGCAAGCGAACCCAACTACTATCTATACCATCGTATGTTGGGTCACCCGCTTGAAGATTGTTACGTCTTCAAGACTCAGGCTGAGAAGCTGATTCGAGATGGCCTCATCAAGATGAAGAGCGGTCTCGTAGATCCTCCACAGCCTCATACCTGGACCAAGCCAAACAAGTCTGCCAACGTGGTCCACTACACGACCTGTCATCCACCGGATGGCCTCTATCTCTCTCTCCGACCTTGATCTAGAGGAGCCCGGCACTAACCAGACCAGATGCGGGCTGTGGTACCCAGGGTGGAGGCCATGGCATGACCGCACATCACTCTCCTTTCCTAGGGAGAGAACCAGACGACTCTTTAACGTCCTCGTCTGGAGGGGACAAATCTTGGTGTATGAATCGCCAGCACATTATACGCAGTGGGACTTGAACCATCCATAGTATTGTTAATTCCACGCCAGAATTTGTCACTCACTCGATCGAGTCATGCGAGTGTAGGGTTGACAGCGAGGAAGTCCAGGACTTGATCGAAGAGCTCATCCAATGGGAGCAAATCGATGTAGAAGGGAATTCCATTGAGTCCCTCCGCCTCCGAGAAGCTGTCGTCGTAACAACGAGTAGCGCCATATTTGCGGCAATACAGCCCACGTCGCCCCAAGCAAACAGACACGGCTTGCCCTACCAGCATGTCCCAGAATGGCTCGAGTTTTTGTCAAATAACCAGGAAACCCTCGAGCGACTAAGAAGCCGTTGGAGGCAAGACAACAGCCAAAGTGCTGGGCCGAGTAACTTCTCGGCCAACGTCATTCATGCCCCAGCGACTCCGACATCTCACGAGAGCCAGACACAGGACGCCAGTTAGGTGGCTTCTACCGAACAAGCTACAAATTGGCGGTCTTGGCAAGAGTTGGAATCACTCCCCTTCTCCAAAGAAGACACTGCTAGACTCCTCTGGGTCCTCCTCGGCCGGGAGGATGTCCTGGTGAGCGAGGCGACAACGAGCCTCAGGAGTTCTTCTCATCACCTCCTAACTCTGACTGCGTCTCCAACATCAGAGGATAAAAAGGGGAAACAAAAATAGATCTGAGGTCCGGCACAGCAACGGCGGACCCATCTGACCAGCACTTTCCTGGGCGCCATCCAGAGGCCATCCACCCCAGCTCCAGTCGTTAGAAAGACATCTTCAGAGTCTTCAGCGACCCGGTCAAGCCAGTCAAGCCTTTCTGCAAAAGGTCCAGTCGATACACGATACCAGGATGACTGTTAGGAGCGACGGTGTCCCGCTACTCCTCCAGATGTCGAAGGGTGTTGCTCCAAGTCAGGTCGCAAAGGAAAAACTAAGGAGCAAAACCCCAAACGGAGTCCTCAGCCTGATTCCAAACAAGACACATTGCCACCACAGGTAAGGCATGAAACCGCGCAAACATCTTCGGACACCAGTTCCAGTATACCGGCATACCAAGAATTGCCACCCGAGGTCATTGAGCAGGCGATCAACGTCACCTTCCAAAATATAGTAAGCAGAAGGTACCTGGATGGAAATTAAGGCGAAGAAAAGTCATCGACCTCGGCCTCTTAAGCCACTAGCTCGAAGATACCCCTCCGGGGACCTGTCAACTCCGGCTCTGCCGCCAACTACTCCTACTCAAGAAGCGGCCATCGCCAATAAACAAGAGAAAAATAGGAGAAAGAACCTCAAAAGACGGTTCAAAAAGTAGGCTGAACAAACAACCGTTTTGCAGTCTCTTGTTGAGCTCACGCCTCTTCAACGGCTACAAAAGCTCATCGACAACCTAGCGGAATACATTCCCTCTCGTCCTACTAGAGCCGTCCCGCTCGAGAGTTACATCCCTTGGCAAGAAATGGAGAAGCGAGCTCGCCTGAGGAATTGGATCCAAGAAATGATTCATAAAACAAAAGACGGCGAAAGGCTCCTTATTCCGGAAGAACTCTCCTTGTTTTATAAAGATGAGGAGATTACCACAGAACAACTGGAGGAGTTACTCTGAAAGTGTACATGCAACATGGTGGCGATCCCACCACCTGACAACATTAATGCTTCTCGACGAAGCGAGCCAGTGGCTTCCCGAACAAGACAAAGAACCATTGTTTCATTGGGGCTACAACCGACCCCTAAAGGCACTAGTTGTGACCGAGGATGTGGCCACGGACGCGGTAGAGGGGGTGGAAGAAATCCCGAACAACCCCTCCACCGACCTAGCTTCGACCCAAACCAAGTCATTCTTTTCCGAGGAGAAGAACCCAGTCCTATCCCAGAAACTGAAATCTAGGGCCACGTCTGTGTCTTCGACCACTCAGATGATGATGAGGCGCTAGCAAGTCTCCCAACTGTAATTCCAGCCAGGCTCGGAGATCAGGCAGGTCCGCCCTACAAGGACGACTCAACCTTGTAATTGCCTAAAAAAGAGCCATCCTTGTCTCCACTATCCCAAGAGCCCATGGGCGATCAGGACAAACCCGATCCCCATGACAAAGGCAAGGCTGTGCATCCCCTCGGTGGGGAAGAATGTACCAACCAACACAAGACGTTGTTAGGCATATTGCCGTCATTGGAGGAGGTTCGGGCTCGAGCCGACCGAAAAATCCTCCACCATATGAGGCGGTTTCTCTGCCGTCAATAGCTGATTATGAAGTAGCCCCCTGGTAACTAGATTATAGTCATCATTCATCAAATCCAAATCTTGCAATTCGCCCTCTTCCTCAGCTCCCCCATTTCAAGGGAAGCATTTTCATCTATGGGAGGGAGATTTCTTGTTCTTTTGGTCGTGGGAGCAAGGTTGTCAGTATCGGTTTCGGACTCGGTTTCGATTTCGGCCGAAATCGGCCGAAACACAGTGAAAAGGTTATAAAAAAATCAAAAAATATGTAAAAAAATAGAAAAAATTCAGAAAAATATAAATAATCACATAAAAAAACATAAAATTCATTACACATGCATTGTAAAAAAATTGGATTAAGTGCATTACACAAGAAGACTAATGGGTTCAAGCATTGAAGTTATTAAACAAATATTGAGTACATATTAAACATGAAATAGGTTCAAACTGTACAATAAACGTGATCCTTACCTAAATGATGATGTACTAATATGGATAATAACTAGAAGAACCTTCTCCCTTATCGTCTGGCTTTTCATGTTCATACCCATAAGAAGGTTGCATGTATTCACTATAACCAAACAATGAGGTAGCCAAGTCCTGCATCTCTCTTTGGATCCCTCTTGGAGTGTTTGGTTGGCTTGATTGGAATCCAGTATTAACATAAGAATCTTGAGGAAGAGAAGAAGAACTGGTCGGATATGGATGGAACTGGAATGCTGGTTCATGACCCCACCCATAAATGGCTGCCTCCTGTTGGCTACCTCCATAACCTGATGGATGCCCATATTGACTCTGTGAATCATGTCCTCGCTCACCCTGACTGTATCCTCTGCCTGTGTCTGCGTGGAAGGAGGAAGGACCACCAGCACCGCCAGTATTAGCACCTGCAGCACCTGTAGCACCTGCAACTGCACTGTCATCATCATCATCATCATCATCATCATCATCATCATCATCATCATCATCATCATCGCCTTTTGGCCTTTGGGGATGCTTTTTTCTATTTTGGTCTGATTTCTTTAGCCACCCTTGACATGAATCCTCCTGCCCTTGACGTGTGTCTCATATAAATCTGCTTCAACTGCTCAATTGTCGGGTCCTCTCGAGCAGTAGCACTTGTCCTCTCAGTTACCCCATGCACTGATGTACTTCTTCTTAAAGATGCATGTGGCTTGCCCATTCTAGGAGTGACTGGCCTGCTATCTGAGTCTGAGTGTCTAGCTGGCTGCCACCACCACCATCAGAAACCAGTTGCCTTTTGGCCTTTGGGGATGCTTTTTTCTATTTTGGTCTGATTTCTTTAGCCACCCTTGACATGAATTCTCCTGCCCTTGACGTGTGTCTCATATAAATCTGTTTCAACTGCTCAATTGCCGGGTCCTCTCGAGCAGTAGCACTTGTCCTCTCAGTTACCCCATGCACTGATGTACTTCTTCTTAAGGATGCAGGTGGCTTGTCCATTCTAGGAGTGACTGGCCTGCTATCTGAGTCTGAGTGTCTAGCTGGCTGAAAATCATGCTGCTCCTCAGTGTCATCAACCACCCCAGGTGGGTCCCTTCTCTGGTGCGCATGAGTATCTCTAGCCCTCTTTGTTTTTCTTTTGAATTCGGGATCTCTTGCCTCATCTTCATCTAGTATGCCCTCTGCCCACGTTGTGTCATCAATATCAAAAACGGGCTCGTCAACCTACGACTCGTGTCTCCACCCAATACTGCAAGGGATTATCATCATCAAATAAGGCATCCACATCAATTTCTGCCGTGGCACCTTCAGCGACGCGTTTGTCCCGCAGCTGTTGTCTCAACTTCATATTTTTTATTCTCAACCTCATATTGTAGTGGCAGTAAACTAATTTGTCTAACCGTTCAGCCTTTAGCCGATTGCGTACCTTTGAGTGTATAAGGTTGAACGTGCTCTAATTTCTTTCACATTGGCTTGCTGATGTGGTTTGACTAAACACCCTGATTGCAATGAAAGCCAATGCAGAACTGTCCAAATCTCTATTATTCACCATTACCCACCAGTCAGCTGTTCCACCAACCATAAACAAATAAATATAAGTTGTAAATAAAAATCAATTCTCCGTGATGTAATTGCAAAGAAAGCACAAAGATAAAGTATATCTGGGCTCACTCTTCCCACTGCGTATTGTAATTGGGAGTCAGAATACGTCCCAGTTCTCATTCTATAGTAGTTCATCTACAAAAATAGTCATCACAGATTAGCATAACTACTTAAGTAAATTTTATACCTCTTATTCATGAAATAAAATAGGCCTACCTCTACTTCCGCCTGAAGCCTCTTTTCTGGTGTCCTCGATAAACGACCAATGACTTTTAAAGTCCCTTGGAGCACCTCGCCATCAACATGTGCTTTGGCATCGTACATAAATCGAGGGTTGAGGAGATAACCTGCATTTGTGTATAATTTTCTAAATGTTACATATAAAATAACCTAAACAATAATGTATCAATATAAATAATCACTCACCAGCTGCATGTAAGTCGTGGTGTAATGTGGTGTCCCATCTATGATCAATAATTTTCCACCACTTTGCATATTCTTTTGGAAGGGATTTCTGCAACTCCATTTTGACACGGTCCATGGCCTCATATAGATATCCCATATCATTCTTCTCATCATCATCCACCATTCTTAGGACCTTCACGAGGGGGGTGACTACTTTCATGTATCGTGAGACTCTGCCCCAGAATTTGTTGTCGTCCACGATGTGGGAGACATCCAAATATTCCATCTGAGCATCAACATTAGACTTGTCGATGTATTCCCGCAGGACATTGTGGTACATGAAACCTTTCAGCTCATTCTTATACCTGTGCAAAGAAATGAAATTTGAATCAAATACGGATCATAACTATAAGGATAAAGTAGTAAGAATTGAGTTCAATCTTATACTTGTGTAAAGACTCCAAAGAAATGAAATTTGAAGCAAATCTGGTTGGCCCTGCACGGATGATATCTCGCCTCCCACTTGCATGCTCCCTGAACATGTTCAATATCCTAGGATGGCCATAAATATACTGGGTAATCCTTTGTGCCCTTTCAACTGTCTTCTTCACATGATTGTCCTTCCCAATGTCTTCTAGAATCAGATCTAGACAATGTGCAGCACATGAAAGCCAGTATAAGTGACTGCGCTTCTGCATCAATTTCTTCCCTGCAGCCTTATAACTAGCTTCATTATCAGTCACTACTTGGACAACATTGTCCTCTCCAATTTGGTCTACCATGTTATCCATCAAATGAAACAAATAATTGGCATTTTTTTCATAGTTTGATGCATCTACAGATTTTATAAATACTGTACCTTCGATGCAATAGACCAAAAAATTAATCATGGACTTCTTCGTGGTACCAGTCCAGCCATCACACATAATAGCGCATCCTCTCTCCATGAATATATGCTTGAAACTTTCAACCCAGTCATTGAGCTCCTCAACCTCTCCTTCAAGGCCACGCCCGTATATGTCTCGACGTGATGAGGCCTTCAAGTCAGGGCCAACATCTGCTATAGCATCTAGCATAGGTTGGAAATATTCGCTTCAACTGCATGTGCAGGGACACCTGCATGAAAAAATCATTTGCAGATACTTTTAAATGCATGCCCTGCAACTTCTGCTGATTTTTTTACCCCTCTCAATGCAGACTTGATTTTAGGTTGTGTAACATGGGGCCTTCTGTGGAGATAACTGTCCATGGGGCCTGTTCTCTGCGTCTGTGGGGCAGCACCAATGTCAAGATGTCGTGCAGCTGTACTTTCGTAGGTCCCTGAACCCATGGGTGCCTTCCCTTTCCTTCGAGCGGCTTGTTCACGCTCCCTTGCTTCAGTCAACTCTGGATCTGAATCCTTAGTGCCTTCCTCATCATCATCCCTCCTAACCCTTCTGCCAGAAATCTCCTCAGCAATTTCAGTCTCATCCTCAGTCTTTTGTTGCATCCTCTCCTTTTTGCCCAGAAGGCACTGGCGCATCTCTTCTCGCATCTCTCGGGGACAGTGGTCACATTGTCTCACCTCTCTTTTACCCCTGCCAAATGTTGCTTTCCTCTAGTAATTCCGTCATGTATCTCCCTACTACAATAATTGCATTTCACCTTTCTTCCCTTAGCATCAACTAAGGACAGATGGGCCCACCCTGGATCCTCCTGCCCTTACTGCTCCTGTGTTTGTTGACGTCTAAGCATGATGCTGCATTAAGACATTCATACACAAAAAGTTATAAGTACAATTAAAAACATAATCCTTAATTATCAATTAACCCTTACTCACCCTTCAAAAAAATTAATTACCAGCATGATCCCACTCCAAATTCTTCAATGAAACTTAATTGAGCTTCAATTGAGCCTAAGCAAACCGAATTTTAGATAAAAGTCCAATTTTTTTAAACTAATTAACCCTTAATTATCAATTAACCCTTAATTACCCTTCAAAAAAAATAATTATCAGCATGATCCCATCCCAAATTCTTTAATGAAACTTAATTGAACTTCAATTGAGCCTAAGCAAACCGAATTAAATAAAAGCCCCAATTTTTTTGAATAAACTAACCCTTAATTATCAATTAACCCTTAATCACCCTTCAAATAAATTAATTACCAGCATGATCCCACCCCAAAATTCTTCAATGAAGCTTAATTGAGGTTCAATTGAGCCTAAGCAAACCGAATTAGACAAAAGCTCCAATTTTTTTGAACTAATTCGTGTTTCAGAATCAATTAACCTACTTTTAAAGACTGAAAAATTACCTTACAACAAAAAAAAATTCAACCTACACAGCACACAGCAGCAGGTAGCAGCACAGCAGCTCCTCCTTTGCAGCACACAGCCGCACAGCAGGTCGGAGCAGCAGTAGCAGTAGCAGCAGCCCGGCTGGCTGGCAGGCAGCAGCAGGCAGGGGCGGCACATGTGGCTGGCTGCTGCAGCAGCAGGCTAGCAGTAGCAGCAAGAGGCAGGAGCAGCAGCTGCGGCAGCAGCAGCAGGCAGCGGTAGCAGAAAAAAAACAGCAGCAGCAGGGCAGGGGCACGGTTTTCTCCCTCAGATCTGAGGGAGAAACGAATTAAGGGAAGTTCACGTGGGTTTCGGCCGAAACCGTCCGGTTTCGGATCGAAACATGTAAGTTTCGGGCGAAACCGA
This sequence comes from Amorphophallus konjac, assembly GCA_022559845.1. NCBI lineage: Eukaryota > Viridiplantae > Streptophyta > Magnoliopsida > Alismatales > Araceae > Amorphophallus > Amorphophallus konjac. Next base: position 79,081 of record JAHNEJ010002123.1, on the reverse strand, counting down.
TACTGGTTTCGCCCGAAACCCTTTTTCTTTTTAAGTTTCGGACCTCCTACAGTGAGCCGGTCCGTTTTCGGATTGGTTACTGCCAACCCTGCGTGGGAGAGCCTGAAAGCAAAACAAGGCAAATACATTATTTTTCAGAAGCCGCTCTGGCAGGATGAAAAGAGTATGCAAAATTACCTTGCGGCTGCCCGAGTGAAGTAGCCCCCTAGTGTGAGGACGAGGAGCCCTGGTGTTATGACTCTCATCTTCACTCGACCTCGACCTTTCAAAGAAGTAGGGGTTTTCTTTCCTTTGACAAAGCTCACTGTGGAAAGAAAAGAAAGAAGAGCTAACAGAATCAAGCATCATCCGAGGCAAAATAAATTCAGCAAATGAAAAAGGCACAAATGGAGAAAAGAAATTTGGCTACATATCCTCTGTAGCCGGTGAGAAAGCGGGCTGCAGCACCACCTGCTCGGGCTGAAGGCCAACGACCTTTCCTGCCTTTGCAACGGCATCCCAGATGCCTTGTAAGATCGTTCCATTCTCAATAAGTGAGATGTACTCAAATGGGCCAACCTTAACAACGGAACTGATTAAGTGACTCTCCCACTGCGACCATAAGCCATTGTTGAATCTCTCAGGGGCAAGCTCAGTGCTCTTTGCAACATTGGGAGAATAGCCACAATCTGATAAGAAATGCTCCCACCAAGAATTCACCTTCTGAACTGTTGGGGATTTACTTTGTCCTGAGGAAGTATCAGCAGGGCGTCTCAAAGGCTTGATTGCCCCTGAATAAGCCTGTCAATTTATGGTGATGGCTCCATTTTTAGCCTCCCATTGTGCCCGAAAATCTCTGACAACCCTGGCAATGCTTGGAAATTGGGCATAAAGGAAGGAGTTTTCAATAGCAAGTGGGGGAAGATCAATCCTTCCCAAGCGGGCTTCTTCAGTTTCTTTTAGCTTCTGAGGAGGTTGCCTAAAAATGTTGCTATGCTTGAACCAGCACCAGGCAAAACCAAAAAGGCAAGACCCAGCTAAAGAACTCCAAATCAAGCTCCAGACAAGGTCAAAAAGGTGACATTAAGCGGGAGCAGGAGAAGAACGAGAAAAAGGATCTAAAAAGACGGCTGAGGAAGCAAGCATCCTTTCGTGTGACCGTCATGTTAGGGTGCCTTTTGGGAATGTCAAGAAATTCAAGATTGCATTGAAACCCTTATTCAAATGAGATCGATGCCCACAGAAGCTGCGTGAAATAGAGAAGCCGTAGACAAGCAACCAAAAAATTATTAAGCCAAAGCCACCTCGCAGAAATGTTGCACAAGGAAGATCCTGTCTTCTACGAGCTGAAGTGGCCAATGCTCCAACTTCAATCCCCGACTGACCTAAAGGAGCAGGTCGAAAAATATATCGGGCGAAGTATTACGCAATGCTCAATTCAAATGCTGAACAAAACTAGAAAAGCAAGTCTCAGTAGGAAAATATGAAATCAAATACCAAACAAAGTCAGAAAGGCAAGTCTCAAAAGAAAGAACTCCAAACCAAGTTCCAGGCAAAGCCAGAAAGCCAAAATCTAGGCAAAGAACTCTAAACCAAGCTCCGAGCAAAGTAAGGAAGGCAAGTCCAAGGAAGAGAACAACAAAAGACTGGTGTTCAAAAACCCTCTGATGTACTGGGGAAATCCATGCAACATATGCAACGAAAAAAGGGGGATGAAGAACAAAAGAATTTCAGTTCAAAAAAATTTGCTGATGCATTTTATGATGAAACTCTGTTTTAGGGTCTACTTGGTGGAGCGAGTCCATGCCACTTCTTTGGAGTGGTGTGCGCTCTCTTGAGTTGTCTTCTAGGGGCTACCGAGTTTAGAAATATTTAATTCAACCAAATAGGCAGTAGAAGCCAGATGGCTCGACGCAAAGTGCTTGATCACATTGACGTTAGCCTAGATTACAATGACAAACACTGCCTAGAATTGGTGATAACACCATGCAATAATGGAGCCCTAGAGTAATGTAAAATGTCTTTGAGTTCCACTCCCGGACTGTTGTCACTTTCAACTGAATTCTCCATTATGTCATCAGGACTCAGGGGGAAAATCACAAATCCAACAATATTCTCCGCTATTTCATGAAGACTGAGGAGAGCAACGGAAGTGCCAAAATGCACGGGCCGCCCGCCGTCACCTTCGGTTCCGACGGCCGTCCCGTGAGGGGGATTTGTTGAACCTTGATTTTTTTTAAAAAAAAGAAAAGAAAAAGAAAAAAAGAAGAAGAAAAAAAAGAGAAAAAGGGGTAGGCCCCTCCTTCTCCCTCCTCTCTCTCTAAAATAGCAGAGAGATCGGAGGGGGACCCTCTCCGGAAAGGCAACACCGGACCCCCTCCGGTCATGAGATACCGGAGGGTATGGATGGTAGTTTCGGCCAAAACGTATAAGTTTCGGACCGAAATGATCCGAAACTAACTGGCCTAAACCGAGTGAAATCGGATGTCCTACAGTTGACCAAAAAATAATATTTTATTTAATTTTGGGTCGAAACCGACACCGAAATCGAAATTGCCTTCTTTGCCAGAGGGGGACCTCTCCAATTTTGCAACACCGGAGGAGGCCCCCTCCGGTCACCATTGAACCGGAGGGGACCCCCCTCCGGTGGGTTATAACTAGAGGGGACCCCCCCTCCGGTATAGTACAATCGGAGGGGGGACCCTCCAGTCTTCTCTTGTTTGCTTTGTGCAAGGAGAAACCAAAAAAAAAAGGCAAACAAAAGAAGGAGAAGAAGAGAAGGGTGGGGAGGGGGCAACCACCTGTTGAGATTCCACTGGAGGGGGTGATCTCCTGAAGCCTCCAACCGTAGTCCTTGTCCAATGCCTATATAAAGGAGCAACAGAAGAACACGAGGAGGAGGATAGCGACAGCAAGAGAAGGGAGATTCGCGGAGAAGTCCACAGCAACTGTAGTGGAAGGCCCGAGGAAGAGAAGCAGTAGCAAGGGAGGAGAAGAAGCACGGCTGGGTCAGTGCTCCTGTGCAAGTTGGGTTGGTGAGGAAGAAGGGGGTATGGTCTCCACCAAAAAGGCCCTCCCTGGGAGTTCCGATCACCTCCTTTGGGAGTGGTGATCTTAAGAGACTTGTCACCTCAAAAGCTATGAAGAAAAAATGATGATGTGGATGCTTTTGGATGGCCTGTACATTGAAATGAAAATCTGAAGGAAAATCAAAATGCATAGAAGGGAAGGGGAAAATAAAATGAAGATGTATTGAAGGGAAAATCAAAATGACTGAAAGGAAAACCAAAATGGTGTTGTAAAATGAAGGAAAATAACAGCAAGTCATACAACCTTGCAGAAATGTCCAAGGTTTTGTGGAAAATTTTAGAAATATATTCGATGGTGGAAAAATTACAGAAATAGCCCTGATAGTGGAAACATTTCAGATATACCCTCGATGGTTGGAACATTGTAGAAATACTGCCAATGATGGAAAAATTGCAGAAATACTCCCGATGGCGGAAAAATTGTAGAAATACCCTCGATGGTGGGAAAAATGTAGTAAAATCTGAAATATCATAAAATTACAAAAATACCCCCATTTGTGGGAAAGTTGCACGAAAGTCCTCGGTTCAATCTAGAAACTGCACAAAGTTCATGGCCTGTTCAGAAATTACCAAAGAATGTTCTTGTTCTGGTTTACGCCGTTTGCACGATTCGGTGGAGGAACCACGCCCCTTCCCTGAAGCAGTGTACGCTCTCCTGAGTTCGGCTTATGGCTAACCATATAAATTCTTGTATCTTTTGCATGGCCAAGAGCTATCATGTCTGGAAACTCAAAAATAGGTAAAATTGCAAATAAACCTTGACAAATCAAGAAATGGCAGATAAGCCCAATAAGTCAAGAGGTGACGGGGCTATCTCCGGAAAATCAAGAAATGGCAGATATGCCCAAGAAGTCAAGAAGCGACAGGGTTATCTCCGAAAAGTCAAGAAATGAATACGAAGAATGTCTAAGAAGTCGAATGACGGGACTATTTCTGAGAAGTGAAGAAATGAAGACGAGGAATACCCAAGAAGTCGAATGATAGAGTGATTTCCGAGAAGTCAAGAAATAAAGACGGGGAATACCCAAGAAGTCGAATGACGGGGTTATTTTTGGGAAGTCAAAAAATGAAGACGAGGAACATCTAAGAAGTCGAGTGACAAGGTTATTTCCGAGAAGTCAATAAATGAAGACGAGGAATACCCAAGAAGTCGAATGACGAGGTTATTTTTGAGAAGTCAAGAAATGAAGACGAGGAATACTCAAGAAGTCGAATGACGGGGTGGTTTCCGAGAAGTCAAGAAATGAAGACGAAGAATACCCAAGAAGTTGAATGACGGAGTTGTTTCCGAGAAGTCAAGAAAGAAACAACTCTGTCTACAGTTCGAGCTTCCCTCTTGAAGATCCATTTGTTTCTTTCTCCCCATACGGCCTAGAGGGTAGCGTGAAGGATGAGCCACCAAATGTGGCGATCACCCTTTAGCTGTCACCACCTATGCCATAGCCGCATAAGGAGATGCACACTATCTTGGGTCATCTCAGCACCTGAAAATTTGCTCATCACCTCGGTCCGTAACTCTTGAGTGAAGGAGCATCCTGCAAAGAGGTGATGCAAAAACTCATCCTCAACCCCACAAAGAACATGCCTCCTAGGAATATTAGTCATGAGAGAGGCCGGCCTATCTTGTGCAAGTGGTTGTAGAAGCTGGGGATAGGTGAGAGTGGATTATGGGCACAAGTAATTAAATAAAGATATTATGGCAGAGCTAGGGAATGGGATATGACACTAGCATCTCAGCATAATATTTCACCCATTTGGTGGGGTATTGTGGCATGCAGGACATCATTATCTTTAGTGCCCGAGTTCAGCTAGGCAGCAGCAAGAAGTGCCTATTCTAGAATGACAGATGGTGGAATGACTTTACCCTAGAGGCATCTTTTCCGAAGCTCCATGCAATTTCAGCAGCACCTTTGACATCAGTCTCTCAGACCTTTGATTTTCATCTATTACGAGAAATTTGGACCATGGTTGTCAAGGCGACCAAGGCGGTGGCCCGTCGCCTTACTGCTTAGGAGATAAGGCGAGGCGCCTAGGCGAAGCCTAGTTTATATAACTAAGTACAATGCAAGAGAACTACTACTATATATTTTCTACATATAAGTTCTATCTTAGTTAATAGAAAATTTGATATTCACAAATCTTCATCATATATCTATATTTTAAAAAATAAAAATAGAAAAATGACAAATAAAAATAAATTAATAAGGAGAAAACTAATAAGAATTTGCGAATAAATGTCAATCAATACATAAATTTTAATCTAAAATTTGGTATTCAAATAATTATTCTCTATATTAAAAGAAAGCGTAAATGACACATTTTTTGGTAAATTATAAGCACATCAACATAATATTTTCATCATTTTCTACTTGTGAATTATCAAAAAGAGGCACAATAATAGTACTAGTTTCAAAAAGTGCACCAAACAAATATGAATGAATGTCCTTAAGAGGAGGGAAGAGGAATTGGCGGGGAGAAGAATACGAGAGAAAGGGAAAAGAGAAATGAAAGTCTTCTCTTCTCTTTCCAATCTTGACATATCATTTGTCAATTTTTTGAAATTATCCTTAAAATTTTACCAAAATACTAAAACCTACCTCAAAAGAGGGAGTGAATGTCTTGCCAATGCAGGCTAGGCAGGCAAGGCAGTCAAGTGAGTGCCTTAATGGGCTACTCGCCTAGGCGCCTTGTCGCCTTAGGCGCCTTGGAGCGCCTTGTCGCCTAAGCGTCGCCTTGAAAACAATGACTTGGACGCCGTCCTTCAGGAGGATCCTTAGGTCAAAGGAGATGGATTAGTTGGAGGGACTCTTTTGTTTCCTTCTTGACCATACTCGAAAGCTAGCCAGGGAGGACTAGTACTGGTGGAGGTGAGATAAAGAGGAATGCTTCTCAGTTAGGTCAGCCTACATCTTCATTTCCGACATACATCATCACTTTGCCTCATAGATTTGGGATCCCAGGAGTCCTTTAAAAGTGAAGCTTTTTATCTCTAGGGTCTTGTATGGGAGGTTGCCAACGTGTGACAGACTTGCACGTTTTCTATAGCATATACCCATCATTTGCTGTTTATGTGGAGAGGATGATGAGATCTTGAATTACCTCTTCGCAGGATGTTCCTACTCACAGGAGGTTTGGGCAAAAGATCGTCAGGAGGATTCTAGGTGTTATCGGCTCGTAGGGGAGTGTCCAACATTTGATTGGGCAATGACATAGAAAATGGTCTCTAAAAGGGGACAAAGTTACTTGGTGGCTCATCCTTCATGCTATATTGTGGGCATTGTGGGGAGAAATAAACAATAGAACTTTCAGAGGAGAAGCTAGAGCTGTGGATAGGGTGGTTTCTTTTATTTGTGAGAGAGTGAGAGAGTGGACGAAGTTCCTTTGTAATGTGAATTCTCATAGCTCTTCCTTTTTTGTTTTGTTGGGGGTTTAGTGTGGGTCACACTGTCTTGTTGTAGACAGTTCTTGCTGTATAGGGACTTTTGGGAACACATTGATTATCTTTGTACATCCCTCTTTTAATAGGGGTGCCACCCACTTTCAAAAAAACATATTATTCCAAGACATAGGTCGCATAAATGTATTGGTAGTCCATGAGATATCGATTGTACTCCTATGTGTTGGCATGGATGATTGTGACTGATGTCTAGAATATGGTAGGATCTCCAATCGATTGATGTGATGGTGTATTTGAGTGTTGGGGATACTCAGAGTTGCCATAATATCCTCCTAAGTAACTTGATACATTGGAGGGTAGATAAGCATGATAACCTGATGGGTAAAAATGTGTCCCTAAAGGATCTTGAGATGATATATGAAAGTGAAGCTGAGTTGATATATGAAAGTACTTCACTTGGACATAACGCTTTGTTGTTTCCCTTGACCTCCTTTTGGACTCTTAATGGCTTTCTTCTTCATAGCTGATTGCACCAATAATGCTTGTAGTTTGGATCATAATCTATGCTTTCAATGCCTAATATTTTTGGTTTTTGGTGGGTACACATATTTTTGCTTCCCTTTGCCCCCATCTACTATTGTGTTGCTTGATATGTCTTTCGCTTTCTTGTTGGTGTGACCTTTATCTTGTGTGGCATAGGTGAAGAATTGTTCCCTGTGAATGTAATGGTTGTATACCCCTATGAATGTATGGGTGCACCACGTTGTCTTTGTCATCGCTGTTTCTTGCTGAAGTTTGAGTCCTCTAAAGTTGGATACATGATCATGTTGTTTGGTTTTGGCCATGGTTTGCCATACCATACCTTACCGACCCGAGTTGGTACGTGATACAATAATGAGTCGGTTCAAGTCATTCCTCCCCCCCCCCAACCCAACAAAAAAAAAAAAAAAACATTGAAAACAAAGAAAAAAAGCTCAATTCAGTGTCTCAGCCCGAGTCGGGCCAACCCGAGTGCCCATTGCTATCCTTGCATTTGCCCTTGTATGAAGTGGATTTCCGTCATCAAAAACTTCATCTAAGTTAATGGGTTCTTTTATTGGTGTGGTCGCATCCATGACTTCAACCCTCCACTTGACTTCTTCCTTTTGAGACTTCTGAATTTGTTGAAGGACATTAAGCTTTAATTGCATGTTATAGTGGCAGAAGACAAGTTGTTCCAACCTTGATGGTGTGACCTTGTTCCTCTACCTTGTGTAAATGAGAGAAAATGTTGACCATTTTCTCTCACATTCTGAAGTAGGGGTTGTTTGTCTCAAGACCCAGATCTGGAAGATTCTCATATTCAGGGGCTTTCCCATAATTCATCCACCAATTAGTAGTAAATAAAATTGGAGTCAAGAAAATCTATGCAAGTGGTTAAAGAAAAGTCCACAATACTGATGTATGTGTAATTGTTGGCTTATCAAGATTAAGCAACATTACTGCCCTGTGTTCATACACTTCCAAAAGACATTGACTTTAATCTATAGTTATTCATTTTATTATATGCTACCATGGCAATATCGTTGTCTGCTAGCATTCACCTTATAGCATTCTTCATGCCTTTCATCACTTCATCATCATTCTTTACATTTGGACTATGTCAATATCTTGGGTATAAAAACTAAAAGGCATCCTGGTAGCCGATTTGTGTCAGCAATGTTCAAAATAAAGATTGTGGAAGGTACTAGACTTATGGGTTCAAAAAATATATGTTGCATGAAAATCATGTTGAACAGTCTTATCCCACCTTCAGCAATGATGTCCTACCACTTGTATGTATTGAGGGTTGGCTTTTTGAATATCCTCATCTATGAGATCTATCACTTCTTATAAGTATGCCATGTGTGCCCTCGTTTATATGATCTTGTAGATCTTGTGTACTGTTGAACCCTAAAAAAAAAAGGTTAAGAAACCCCCTCCAGCTAGGTGGCAGCAGAGGAGACCCCCCTCCGGTGGCATGGGACCGGAGGCACCCCCCTCCGGTCCCTTTGTTTTTCTGGCCCATGTGTAAAAAAAAAAAAAAGAGAGGAGAAAACAGACACCTCTTGAACTTCCACCGGAGGGGCAGTCTAGGAAGTTAACACCGGAGGCACACCCCCTCAGGTTCCTCTTCTCATGCAACAAAAAAAAAAAAGAAAAGTGAAGCAACAGCAGAAAAAGAAGGGCCTCCGGTTGACAGGTAACCGGAGGAGCCTCTCCTCCGGTTCTGCCTCTTCATCTTCCAAAGACTCACCCCCTCCGTCCCGGAGCTCATTAAAAAAAAGGAGGAAAGAAGGTGAAAGGACTTATCTTTTCAGATTCCACCGGAGGGGGTGGGGAAGAAGAAGGTGAAGAGGCCTTACCTTTTCAGATTCCACCGGAGGGGGTGGGGGAGGTTTCAAGGTCATGCCTCCGGTCCCCCCTTATCAACTATAAAAGGAATGGCAGGAAGCAACTCCAGCGGGGATCTTCGGAGGAAGCACCTGGGGAGGCAGTAGCATCAATGTCCGTGCAGAACAACAGCAGGGGCTGGAGAGCTTCTTTGAGGCCCAGCCCCACGCAGGGAGCAGCCCAAGCACAGCACATGTGTGAGGCCTGCAGTAAACAAGGAGGAAAGGACTAGATCTTCAAGCATCCCTCAAGGAGCAAGACGAAGAATGCACAAGAAGGCCTGCGCAGGGAGCAAAGGTGCTGAAGACTATTTTTTCTTTGAAAGACATGAAGCTTGAAGCATGAATCCCAAGAAAGAAAGGTCGCTCAAGAGTTCTTCCGCCTATGTATGCATAAAGGAAATCAGAAAAGAAAAGATATTGCATAGGAACCCGTCATCATTAGGACTGGAATTATGTATATCCTCCCATGCTGGGTATACTTTGAAGATCAAAAAACTATGTGAATAGCTCTATAATTGCACGAGATATCTTCTGGGAAACTGCAATTATAAACCTGCCCCTGCACAAGAGTAAATGAGCATGAAACCCAAGGAGGGATTAAAGCCTTTGGTCAATAATTTTTGGGAAGAGGAGAGTCTGCGCACCCATTCTCCCCCTTGGCCTCTTAACCGTGGCTTTAAAGGGTAATAAATGCTCTTAACTAATGGGATTGGAGAAGGGGAATAAATCCCACTGCCACCTTGACCTATTTTAAGAAGAGGTTAAATGCTCTTTAACTCTGGAATTAAAGTTGAGGGAAATGAATGCTCAGAGGGATCCCTCTTCCCTTCTTTCTTTCTAAAAGGCTTAGCCGATGGGCATTTGGGAGAAGGCAATAAATGCCCTTAACCAATATGTTTAAAGGGAATAAATACCCTGGCACCCTTGCATTCTGGAAGAAACAAAAAACCATGCGCATCTCACCTCCTTGGCTGATGGAATTTGCTAACCAATGGAGAAAAAAGAAACCCTGTGCATTCTGCCCTTGTGCAATTCTATCAGAAAGAAAAAACTGTTTATTCTCAGAAAGCATGTGAAGTATGCAAAATATGATAAATCATGTGAAGTTATGCGACAGCCCATGCCGCTGCACAGTATGTTCTGAGAAATCAAAATTACAGATATACCCCTACCATGGGATATCTCCTGAAAAATCAAACATACCTCTGTCACGGGATATTTTCTGAAAACTAAAATTGCAAGCTTACCCTCATCACATAGCAGCAGTCAAGAGCTTGGAGAGCTTCTGAAGAGGCCTAAGTAGCAGTTCTGCGAAGGGAACAAGGCTCCCAAGGCAGCAGTCAAGGGAGCCACATTCTGCCAATGGAACATCAGCATAGGAGGGCCATCCCGTAGATGCCTTGGTTGGGACATGGTCAACACAAAAAAAGGCCCCCCTTGGGGTGTTCCGATCACCTCCCTTGAGAATGGTGTGCTTAAGGGACTTGTCACCTTTTGCAAATGATCAATTAAATTCAAATGGGCTTACACATTTACACGTTGAAATCAAATGGGCTCAAATGGATTTGCAAATGGAAATCGATTGGGCTTACAAACAAATGGAGATCAAATGGATAGAAGTTTTGCAAGTTTAAGGTTCTGAAAATGTTCTGAAAATATGTAGAAAAGTACAGAAATGCAACACCACAGAAATGTAACAAGTTTCAACAGCACCAGAAATGCTGTGAAACAAGTTTTCAAATCAAATCAACACATTTCAACAATAGAAAAGTGCTCAACAATAGAAATTTCAACAACAGAAATGCCCCCGGTGGGTAGAAAATCACATAAATACCCCCGGTGGGTAGAAAATCACATAAATATCCCCGGTGGGTAAAAAATTGCAGAAATACCCCCGATAGAGGGAAAATTACAGAAATATCTCCGATGGCGGAAAAATTACAGAAATACCCCCGGTAGCGGAAAAATTACAGAAATGTTCCCGGTAACGGAAAAATTACAGAAATACCCCCGATGACGGGAAAATTGCTGAAATACTCCCGATAGCGGGAAAATCACAGAAATCTCCCCAATGAAGGAAAACTTATAGAAACACCCATGGTTGTGGGAAAATTACAGAAATAGCTCCATTTGTGGGGTCTCAAAATTATCAAAATACCCTTGTTCTGGTTTACGCCGTTTGCACGACTCGGTGGAGCGGGACCACGTCCCTTCTCTGAAGCAGTGTGCGCTCTCCTGAGTTCGGCTTATGGCTAACCATCCAAATCCATATATCTTTTCATGGAGCCCTGAGAAGTCCAGAAATTAAGACGAGGAAATACCCAAGAAGTCGAATGACGGGGTTATTTCCGAGAAGTCCAGAAATTAAGACGAAGAATACCCAAGAAGTCGAATCACGAGGTTATTCCCGATAAGTCCAGAAATTTAGACAATGAATACCCAAAAAGTCAAATGACAAGATTATTCCTGAGAAGTCAAGAAATTAAGACAGGGAATACCTAAGAAGCCCAATGACATGGCTATTCTCGAGAAGTCAAGAAACGAAGTCAAGGACGCCCAAGAAGTCAAATGACGGGGCGATCTCCAAGAAGTCAAGAAATGTCAAATATGTTCCGAAATGTCAAAAGTAATTGGAATGCCCAAGAAGTCGGGAAGTGACAGGGCTATTTCCGAAAAAGGGTGGAAATACCCAAAAAGAGTTAGAAATTCCAATAGCATCCCAATGTTTGGGAAAGTTGCAGAAATACTCTGACGGAGGAAAATTACAAATATACCCCACCGCAGGCAGAAATGTTCTTTATGGACACCAAGCTGACTTAAGGGTCCGATCGCAATCAAAAGAGTGATCATGACCATGAAGTAACTCCGATGGACCAACGGTGATCATCTTAGCGATCCAACGGTCCTCGTGATAGAATTTTAATTCAATGGCCCGATCAGGACGAAAGTAAATTCAAATATCCAAATGCGGATTGAAGCAAATTCAAAGGCTCTGATTGCAACCGGATGAAGATCCGATTATACAATCGGGACCATACGTAAAGGTCTTGAAAGACTGATTGTAATTCAAATCATGTGTTCAAGAAATGAAGTCTCCAAATTCCTTTCCAAGAGTGTGTACCCATAATGGGCGATCGTCAAGATCATTTATGTCACAACATGTAGAGGCAAAAAGGCATTCTTCGACAATTAATCAAAGGTGTTCGGACTTGTACCGATGTAAATTAACACCGACTCCGGTCGGTGGGGAAAGGTCATGTACACGAACCCTAAATCGTCTGATAAATCCCAAAAGGCGCGGAATTAACAAATATGCCAAAATATACGACATATCCATCCAGCGAAGTCGGATGTTCCAAAAAATTCCGCGTGTAAACATGTACCCATATATAGCTTTCCCTTCTATAGTTTGTATCCTATTAGGAATGGGAAATCGGCCTGCTGATCTTGCCCTATTTAGGCCCCTTGTACATATAGAACAATATCATTGGAGAGGGCGTGCCATCCAATTTCTCCTCATTTTCCTCCCGTAATACAATCCAAAGAATCTGTAACCTATCTCTGGATGACGCTCTAAATTTATAGTGAATTCTGAAATCAGATAGGTTCCAATGTCAAGGTTGCAACTCACAGGGCTTGTTGTTTTACATGTACTCAGCTATGAAAAGGCACGTTGTCTGCCTTCCCCTAAGTTATGTCTGGCTTATCACTAACCAGAATTTGGTCATCACCTGAACTTCAGTGTAGAACAATATTGGGTTTATTAGTCTTTATGAGATGTATCACATATTTTATAGCGTATTGACACTGTATGTACTTGCATGATTTTCGTGCTGTTAGAGAGATCCCCACTATTTTGTTTTTTTGGGTAACTAGTGAGAAGCCCACCACCTTTCTGTGGATTGCATGTTTTGAATAGAGGGATTTTAGGGAGCATTCTGCTGCTATACTTGTATATCCCCTTCTTTTTTGGTGTTTATCGAATTTGTGCTACTATCCACTTTCAAAAAAATGAATGCATCAGATATTAATCCAGATTGAAGTGTTTCATTTCCTTTTATATTTGTTACTTCCTCAATTTGATTGTTCCTTTATTCTGCAGATATTTCCGAGTGGTCCATTCTCCTGTGTTTCTCCGCTGCTTTGCATCTGATAGAACTCACATGAAAGATCATACTGGAAGCTGGATTTCTCTACCTCCCATGTATAGTCCCATTGTAGCTGAAGGTACTCCACTTTCATTCATCTGTTAGGCTTTAGCTGTCATTGGAAAATTCATGTGTTAGATCTTGAGCTTGTTCATATCAGGGTTTCTGATCTAGTATACTCTCTATAACATCATCTTCAAACAATGCTTGCTCTATTGGCATAGATCTAACTTCCTTATGATCATGATACAAAGTCTTATTATGTTGATAAAATAATGATATGCCATCAAATATTTTTACTACTAGTAACAAACTGCTTACATGCTTAATTCATTGTGTTTGCATATAAATGCTTGTAGGCAATCTCGCTATGTGTTTACTTCAAGTTGTACCATTGAATGAGAAAGTTGTCTTCAATTATTTCTAACTGTCCAACATTCATTCATGTGAATAGGTTACTAATCTGCAGATTCATCAGAACAAAAGGATTCAACAAAATTTAATTATCATGTTAATTTTCTGATGTGTTGATGAAGCAGCAAAAATGTAAACATTATTCGTGTTTATGTATTGACTAATCAGTTTTCAATTATTAATTTTCAGTTATCTGTAGTTCATTAACTAACTAACTGGTATAAATTCTATGCACTTAAAGTCATAAAGCTTATTCAATGCACTTTTGGATTTTCAATCAAAAGTGAGTTTGGATTTCTGACAAATGAAAAGTGCTGTAAATATTTGACAAAAGATTGCATTCCCATGAGTTGGAAATAATGTATATCTAGGACAATTCAGGCTAAAAAATCTATTGCTTTTTGAGAAGTGGCATGAATCGTCAATGTGGGGGTATGGGATACCTTCAGGCATTCTTGTTCACTGGGATTGCAACTTGGATAGCCTAACATGGACCTCAATCAAGCAACTTTATCCCTAACCCGACCCATTCAACGACATCCCAACCTGACCTGCCTGTAATCCAAACTTTGTCCTCTTTTTGCCTCTCCCCTTGATCATCATCATCATCATCATCATCAGATCCTTATCCCAATTAATTGGGGTCGGCTACATGAATCCTGTTCCGCCAAAGATTTCTATCAAGTGCAATATTCATATTTAAACTCAAGTAACTAATGTCCTTCCTAATAACATCGCACCATCTCATTTTAGGCCTTCCTCGAGCTCTTTTACTAGCATCCACTAAGATTTGATCACATCTTTTAACCGGCGCTGAGTTAGGACGACGAAACACATGTTCGAACCACCTGAGTCTATTTTCTCTCATTTTGCTATCAATTGGAGCTATCCCTAAGTCCTTACGGATGCACTCATTCCTAATCTTGTCTTTCTTAGTCTTGCCACACATCCATCTCAACATCCTCATCTCTGCTACACACATTTTGTGGATGTGTTCCTTTCGTACTACCCAACACTCGGTACCATATAACAAAGCAGGTCTCACAGCCGTTCTATAAAACATCCCTTTGAGTTTCACAGGCATACGACGATCACAAATGACACCTGATGTACTTCTCCATCTTAACCAGCCTGCCTTAATCCTATGTGTAACGTCATCATAAATCTCCCCATTCTCTTGTATGATAGACCCTAAATATCGAAAGCTACTACTCTTCGGAATGTTATGTCCATCAATTAGAACCATGTCTTCCTGAACCACTCTCCCATTACTAAAATTACAGTGCATAAACTCTGACTTACTCCTACTAATTTTAAAACCTTTAGACTTCAAGGCAAGTCTCCAACGCTCTAACTTAGCATTTAGAACATCAATACTCTCATCAATTAAAACAATATCGTCTGCAAATAGCATACACCAAGGGATATCCTCATGCAATTGTTTAGTTACTTCATCCATAACTAAGGCAAAGAGATACGGACTTAGTGCAGAACCTTGATGCAAACCTATAGAAACGGGAAATTCACCAGTCTCTCCAGCAATAGTTCGAACACTAGTAATAGCACCGCCGTACATATCTTTAATTAAATCAACATATCCTTGAGAGATTCCTTTCTTTCTTAATGTCCACCAAATCAATTCTCTCGGCACTCGATCGTATGCCTTCTCTAAATCAAGAAAAACTATATACAAATCTTTTCTCATCTCTCTATACTTCTCCATTAGCTGCCGTAGTAAGAAAATAGCTTATGTAGTAGATCTATTTGGCATAAAACCAAACTGATTTTCCGATACAGCAGTCATACATCGGAGGCGTTTTTCAATTACTCTTTCCCAAAGTTTCATAGTATGACTCATAAGTTTAATTCCACGATAATTACTACAACTTTGAATATCTCCTTTGTTTTTATAGAAAGGAACTACAACACTTTTTCTCCAAACTTCTGGCATTCTCCGTTCCTTTAAAATTTTATTAAAAAATTTAGTTAGCCACTGAATACCAATATCTCCTAGGCCTTTCCATATTTCAATAGGTAAGCCATCTAGTCCTAAGGCCTTGCCCACTTTCATTTTCCTTAAAGCATCCTCCACTTCTGACATCTTAATACGCCTGAAATATTGATATTTATCAAAGATTGTGGACTCTTGGGTACCTTCTAAAGATAAATCCTTGACGGAATCTCCATTAAGTAATTTCTGAAAATAGCTATGCCACCTCCCTTTAATCTCAAGATCCTTAGTTAAAACCCTTTGATCTTCACCTTTAATGCATCGAACGTGATCTAAATATCTAGTTTTCCTTTCTCTTAACTTAGCAAGTTTAAATATGTCCTTTTCACCCTCTCGGGTTCCTAATTTATTATATAAATCTTCAAATGCCTTTGATTTAGCTTCGCTAACTATTTTCTTAGCTCTCTTTTTAGCGATTTTATAGGCTTCTAGGGTTTGATCATTTTTGTTAGTTTGCCAAACTTTAAAGCATTCCTTTTTTACTCTAATGGTATTTTGGATTTCCTCACTCCACCACCAAGTCTCTTTGTCTAAATTCTTTTTACCTTTAGATTCGCCTAAGAGTTGTTTTGCAACCCTCGTTATACAATTTGTAACATTATTCCACATTACATTAGTTTCTTGTTCTAAATTCCAAATATTTTCCTTGAATAGATGATTTTTAAATGTTTCTAAACTTTTACCTTTTAAATTCCACCATTTAATCTTGGAATAATTATTTATAATGATCTTTCTTTTGAATTTAGGGATAGTGACATCTATTACTAACAACCTATGTTGAGGGGCTAGACTCTCACCAGGAATAACTTTGCAATCTTTACATAAAACTCTATCGACCTTCCTAATGAGAAAATAGTCAATTTGACTTATATGTGTTCCACTCTTGTAAGTTATTAAGTGTTCGTCCCTCTTCTTAAAGAAGGTATTAGTAATTGCTAGATCATAGGCCACAGCAAAATCAAGAATAGTGTTACCCATATCATTTCTATTGCCAAAATCAAGCCCTCCATGAATCCTCTCATAACCTCTATTATCTATACCCACATGACCATTAAGATCCCCTCCAATAAAGATTCTCTCTTCACTAGGGATATTTTGGATCAAACTATCAATAGCCTCCCAAAATTACTTTTTAATGCTCTCTTCTAATCCTACTTGAGGTGCGTATGTACTAATTATATTCAAAATATCCTCACCTAAGATAAGTTTAATTAACATTTGTCTATCCCCCAATCTATTTACTTCCACAACTCTGTCTTTTAAGTTTTTATCTATTTTTATAGCAACACCATTTCTAGAGTTATTATTACCCGTATACCAAATTTTATATCCATCAATGTCTTTAGCTTTATGTCCTTTACACCTAATTTCTTGTAGGCAAGCTATGTTAACCCTCCTGTCCTTCATTAACTTAACTAATTCTAAACCCTTATCCGTTAAAGTTCCTATATTCCAAGTAGCTAGACGGATCCTATGTTTTTAGACTTGCTTCTTTACCCGTGTGCGTCCAACCCCACACGAGAACCCTTGCCTATTTGACACCGCAATCGGGCGCCATTACGGCGCGTCGCTTACGGGGAACGCCCTAACTAGCCCTTGCTCACTTGTCATTCCATCCGGGTTCCGATGTAACGCATCGCTTACGGGGAACGCCCTAGCTAGCCCTTGCTCACTTGTCATTCCATCCGGGTTCCGATGTAACGCGTCGCTTACGGGGAACGCCCTAGCATTAGCACATAATGTATTTGGATCAGAATTCATGTTGGAGATGTGACAACATTTTACTGCTGGCTGTCGACCTAACGCAAACCCTCCTCTTTTCTCATCCGGGCTTGGGACCGGCCATGGCAGAGTTAATACTAGTGTTATTTTTCAGACTAATACTAGTGTTAGTTTGCCAGTGCCTTGGCAAGCTCGGGGAAAAATTCATAATAGTTATTTTGGTTTTAGATTTGCCAAAATTTTCCTTTCTTCTATCTCGTCAGATGCTTGGGCAAAGAAACAAATGTTGCTCTCACCTTTTCCAGAGAGAGGATAAGAAAAGCAGAGAGAAAGGTCTAGGGGAAGGGGGAGAAATAAAAAAAACAGTGCGGAATCAGTGAAGAAACAAAAGGAAAAGAGAAACAGAGGATGAAGGAGTGGGAGAAGGAGAAAGAGATTCTTGTGCTATACCAGATCTAGTGATGGAGACCTGTGCCGTATGATGAAGCCTGGTGGAGATGGAGATTGGAGAGTCCTTGCAATTCCAGAGCTGGAGATTGGAGAGGCCTCTGTACTGCCAGGGATGGAGATTGGGGATGCCTTTGTCCTGCCAGCTGCTGGGAAGGTGACACTGTGGTGTGATCTTGGATAGAGGTGCAGCTGAAGTGGGAAAGCTTGTGTGCTGGGGTCTTGGTCCTTGGAGATTAGGATTGGTTGGTTGGTGAAAAAGAAAAGCTTTTATATGGGAATGGCATGATTCTCTTGTACGCATAAAGCAGAAACCATATAACTCACTGTTCAGGTTGGGCCAGGTTGTCTGATGAGGGACGGAGGTGGAGCTGGGTGCAGCCATGTGTCACGGGGCAGAACTCCTGCTCACAGGCCGGGCTCGTGTTGGGCCTGTGTGGTTGTGCTGTCCGGGGTGATCCTCAACTAGACAGATCTGTTGCAGCTATTGTTTATGCTAATCTCAAAAAAGGAAGAGAGGAAGGGAAGGTGGAGGGGAGCATTTAATGCTCTGCTGGGGTGGACAATCAAGGAAAGGGTGAGACTGGGCATTTAATGCTCCTCCATGGATTGGATAATATAAGAACAAAGGAAAGGAGTAGTACAAGGTGGAGTGGGAAATGGGTATTCTCAAGAATGGAGAGCAAGCATTTAATGTGTCAATAAAATAATAGGGGAGAAATGGTGAGAGGAGAACAAGGTGATGGAGGGAGGGAAGTTTGGACACAGTTTGCGAGGTAAGAAGAAATCATAACAGGAAATTTCAAGAAGAGAAGGATAAGCAGAGAAAGTGGATTCTGTTAACGGAGCCATGCCTTCTCCTTGGGGAATAAAGAAATAGGAGAGACTAGAGAGGGATGATGGGGCCGGCATCTGGATCCACCATCATACCCCTGGTAATGTCCGGTGAAGGAGCAGCCCCTCCAAGGCGATGGAGCTTGTACACAGCAGAAAGGGATGGTGGAAGAGGAAGAAAGTGAAAAGAGAGGAAGGGAAAATGGAGAAGGCAAATAGGAGGAAGATGGCAACGGCGATGGGTCTCTCACCCTCCCCTCGCGGGATCCTTCTCTCAAGGCCATAGTTTACGGTCTATCCCCAAAAGAAAAAAGTAGTCTTTTTCTTTCCTTCATCCCTTCATTGAGTACAAAGGCCCCTTTTTATAGGGAGGACACATCCGATTTGGACTTTTTACCCCTATAAATTTACCAAAAGACTCCATCTACCTAAAAGAAAAAGGCCTAAAACATATGAGGCCCATTTAACTACAAACATAAAAAATGGAAATCCTAAAATAAAGACAATAACTTTAGGCTCCAAAACAAGACCTAAATAAAATAAAACTACATAATAAAATAAAATTCACTCTATTATGCTAGAAGATCATCTTCCACTGCGTTGTCGTCATGAAGTCCATCAATAACTCATTTTTTTGGCGATCGATCTTTCTCCTGCATCAATCGTCCCATGTTCAGAAAAAAACTCATCCTCGAGGTTTGAAATGTGGGAGTATGCACATAACAAGTATGGGAGTTATAGCCCATGCAAAACTACTAACTCCACAAAGATAGCCATACTCAGAAGCTTGAATTGACACTGAAAGTGTCTCAACATCACACCATATCATATCAAAGACACCCTGATCCATGCTAAAATCTGCATGTGTAGCAGAAAGAGGGAAGCATGAAACCTTCTGGATCTCAAACAGGTGCTCAGAAAGTAGGTCCAAAGTCCAAACCTGTATCAATCATGAGTGTCTGATCCCATACAACGATGTCAAGTGGGTCACTAGTGATTGCCACTGATGCGCGGAAAACGCACGTCGTTAATACGCCCCACTATCAAATTATAATATCCGGCCCACAAATTAAATGAATAGTTAAGTGGTGAGACCGAGTCGAATCCACAGGGAGAAGTAGATTTGAAAGTTGAAAACCTTGAGTTGTTAAGATTTAAAGATCAAGAGAATTGACTTTAGACCGCCTTAGAAATTGAAAACAAAACAGAATTCTATTGAAAATAGGGGTTTGGAAGAAATAGAATAACTTAAAATCTAGAGGGAACTAGAAAAAGTGGAATACATGAAAGTTGTAGAGAATTGAAAGATGAAGAAGTTTTATGAAGAACACAGAAATAGAAAACGAAAGGAAGACAATGAAAAACTTAAACTATCAAGATCTATCGCTGCTGGTGAACAGTAACTGACAGAAAAACAGACCGGTGAAAAATTAATTCTAGAGCTCAAACTAAGAAGAATTTAACGAAGTGGAAGAAGAACAAAAGTTAGATCTATAAGAGCGGAACAACTTTTATGAAGAACTCAGAGTAAAATTATGATTGTAAAGGGTTCAAAATGACAAATTGGTGGAGACTATCACTTCGGATGAACAATACATGCACAGCACAACACTTAAGAAAACGGACAATAACTTTTAAACTGGAAGGAATTAAAGGAAATGATGAAAAGAACAATTGAAGAAAACTTAAAGATGAACAACTTTTATGAAGACAACAAATTGAAATGAAGATCACACAAGCTTGTAAATTGATTATGAAAAGCCGAAATGGCTAAGAGTACAATGAAATTCTTCAATACAAACTTAACACAAACTTCAACACTTAAACATAAAAGCTCTCAAAATCTATCCCTACCAAAGCCACAAAGCAAAAACTTGAAGAACACTTACAAATTTGATCAATCCCTAGCTTACAACACTTGGCTCTCCTCTCTTCCCCACTCTATTTTCATTACAATTGAAGCCCTTTATATAGGGTTTACATAACAACCCCTTAGGAAATGTAAACACTCTTGCCAATGTGAACACCCAATTGCTGCTATTTTTGACCCAATATTATGTGCCAACATGTGTTGCACACTTTGCTATTTTTTATGATTTTTTTGAATTTTTCTGGCATTTTTCTAGCCCATTGTCTCCTTCTTTCTCTCTCTTTCTCTCTCCTCGGCGCGTCGCGCCCACCGGCCGCCACCGCGTGAGACGCGGCCCGCGTGGGCCGCGTGTGCGCCGCCCCGCCGCCTGGCTGCCGCGTGTCGGCCGCGGGGCGCTTTGCGCCCGGCCGACACGCGCCTTCTTCTGCGCGTCTGTGCGCCCGCCCGCGTGACTCCGTGCGCCGGCCGCCCGCGTGCCGCCGCGTGCGCCACCTGCATATATTATATATATATATATTACATATATAGTTATATGTGATGTATATAGCTCATAAAAATCCTAAAAAATATCTAATAAATTTATTTTTTTTCTTTTTATTTTCTTTTCATTTTGGAGCAAGTCCAAAATTATATTTTTTATTTTATTTTAATAATATATATATATATATATGTATATAGGTATAGATTATGTATATAGCTTATTAAGGCCTAAAAAATATCAAATAAATTTATTCTTTTTTTATTTTATTATTTTTATTCTTATTGAAAAAATTCCTGGGCTTTTGGCCCATTTCAACATACATTGTATTTTCTTGTTTTTCTTATTTTTATTGTTTTGAATGCTTGTTAAATAAGGAAATATCTTTATTAAAATCATTTAATTCCAGAAAATTATTTATTTTACTCTAAATTTAAAGTAAGTGTGATAAGTGCATATTTATTATTATTATAGCCCATAAATAATGTAAATAACATGAATTAAGATGAGAAAATACACACTTATCACACCCCCCAACTTACTCATTGCTAGTCCCTTAGCAATGCAAATAATCTCAAAATGTAAGGACTAACAAGAGTTTACAAAGTTCATGCCTCATTTCCAGATCATCGTTCATAGAGTCAACTAAAGATCAGGAATCTGGAATAATTACCACAGACTAGCCTTATGTAGGAAATAGGTACATGATCAAGAAGTCAATTTAAAGGTCAATAGCACTTGTGCATGTGTAATACTAAATTCACAGTAGAGACAATTGCGTCCTCCAGTTGCTATTCCGAACAAATGCCTTTCAATTCTGCACTTCTTAATTAGAGCGTTCAGCATAATGGCTTTGTTTGTCTGCCTTATTGCTATGTCCCTTTTGGGATCTTTTGTATATATATATTTTTTTCTTTCTTTTCTTTTTTTTCTTTACACACATGATGATGCACTACCCTTCACTGTTTTACGCGAACCTCAACACGTCTTAGGTGAAGTAGGCCCGGTTACACAGATCAAAGTTCCCTTTTCCTTTTGACGCGAACCTCAACACGTCTTAAGTGAAGTAGGCCCGGTTACTCAGAATCGGAGCATTTTTCATGGTGTTTTTTTTTTCAAATTTTTTCAATAGATAACATAGCAGAAAGCTTATAATATATCTCTTCCTCAAAAGGTGCAGAATATTAGGCAGCACACCCAAAATAGCAGAAGGCTTGTCTTGTTTGTTTCATTAGCGTGCAAAGTGATTTTCATTTTCTAAAGTGCACATGAACTTTAAAAAGATTCTTAGATCAATTTTCCATGGCTAAAGTAAATAAATTTTCCATCATCCTTTTCCCTAGTCATTTCCATTCCAAAATTACTTTCAATGAGAGCATAAATCAAGAAAACTCAATTGGGTGTTATTTTGGATAAAAAAAATTTGTAGGCGAAATAAGGTTGTATATGATAACATGATTTCCGTCCCCCCAACTTAAATGACATTGTCCTCAATGGCATGAACAATATGGAATAATGAACAATGTAAACATGATAGTTTGTGAAAGAACGGGACAACCTGATGTGTACTTCGACGGCTTTGGCGTTTGAGAGGCTGTACTTGACTTTGAAAATTGGAGCAACAGAGGAAGCAATCAGCTCTCTCCCCCCAACTTATCATTTATTCAAACCTGCAAAATAAAAATACAAACCACAATAAAAATTTGGGTTGCCTCCCAAGAAGCCATTTATTATCACACAGAAATCACAAAAATTTTGGGTTGCCTCTCAAGAAGCGCTTAGTTTAACGTCTTCAGCCAGACATATTACAGTTCACTAACCAACGGGTGGCATTCAGAATGAGCCACCAAATGATCTTATCCTTAGATGAATTCCAGCCCGTGTACCATTGGAGGAAAAGATTATGCCTCGATGCATGTGGGCTAGAAGCATGCCAAGGTGGGTCTAGGAATTTGGATGGACCCCCTCGGTCAGAGAATGGTGAGGAATTATCATATCTTCAATTACAAAATATTCCTCTATATGTTTAAGGTCCTTATAAGTATTAAACACATCAATGCGGACCTTAATTTCTCTCAACTTTTCTCCTTCATCCTCACTTTTAAGATGTACTTGCGTATTGTTTAGGTGAGAGAGGATAAGGGTGTTATAGATTTTTGGGGAATCTACCACATGGCCAGTGTCAAGGAGATAAGGAGGATTAGGAATGAAATCAGTGCGCTCCTCAACACAAGAATTCACAGAAGGCTCATATGGATCTAACCAGTTGGTGAGTTGCAGAATATTTGGAATGATTATGGATTCACCAAGGTTAGGGATGGGGAAAAGATCCACGTCCTCCCCTAAATCAGGAGATGCCCAATCAGAGTAACTTTCAAGTGGAGCACCTGATTCCTTAATTACCCAAGAAGATGGATTTATGTATACATTTAATTCACCCTCCACACTCATATTTTTATCATCATGTACTTGGAAAGAAGATTCATCAAATTTAGGAATGGCAAGTAATGGAATTTGGTCATTGACTGGCAAATCATCATCCTCTTCTTCTCCCCCCAACGACTCAAGATCATCATAATCCTCTTCACAAATGGAATGGGGTTTAGGCTTCTCAGGCTGCTCTTCCTTTACGTCCTCCTCATAAGACTCTTCCATGATCCCCTCAAAATCAACAGTGATATGAGTGATAGATTGGGGAATCATAGGTTGAACATATGGATTTTCATCGTTATCACGTCCATCAAATCCAGGAAGTTGGTCCTCAAGACTTATAGTGGAGTTGCTAGGCATTGGATCGACTTCCATTTCTATGATGTTTTTAGCAACCCGACTCACATGAGCCTCAAAGTTTTGTAGTTGTTCCTGGAAGGCTTGTTGTTGAGTCTGGAAGAGCCGTGTCAATTGATCAAACATCTCCTCCTTATGCAAATCTGTGTATGGAGGAGATATATAAGTGGGCTGAGAGTCAGATTGTGATGGATAGTAGTTTGAAGGGTACTCAGTCTGAGAATGAGATGGTGGAGAGTGTATGGGTTGCCCTCCATAATAGGGTTGATCATAAGAATCATTTGGGTATGGGGCCCAATTTTGAAAATCTTGTTCTTGAGGACTTTGGCCTTGATCCTGATAAGACTCCAAGAAGAATCATGTTGATCTCTCCAGCCAGAATTAAAGTTGTTTGGACATGGGTCAAAATAAGGTGTGGAGAGGTCTTGAGACATGTGGGTTTGTCTTGCTTGGTCCATCCAAGAGATTGTTAGTTGATCTTCCCAGCTAGAGTTATAAGTATTTGGAGGTGATTCGTAATCGGGCTGAGAAAACCGTTGATCATATTGGCCTTGCTCCGGGGTGAAAGATAGATCGTGGCCCCCTAACTGTGTGGTTGGAGCCTGGTCTTGGGTAAATGATGAAAATTGGGGCATCATAAGTGATGTGATCTCATTTTGGTCCGACCAAGAGTATTGATTTTCATAATAGGTCGGGCTGTTTTGGGTGAGAAATGAGTGTGGATTTGGGCAACCACCGCCATAATGGGCCGAGTTAGCCCACATGTGATCATTATCATGGTGACTAGGTGGTATGAAGGGGTCTTGATCCATGGCTAGAATCTGATCAAATTTATGAGCCAATTGGTCAAACCTAGCTAAGTTGTGTGCCCAATCCATAGATGAAAGTTATGATCTCACCATTTTTTGTAGATATTTTTTTTTTGATTTTTTTTTATACAAACAAATTGTCAAATAAAGTCCAACTTAGATTCACCATCAAACTTATCCACCGGCCAGGTAACAGGTGTGGAAGTGGGAGGCTCCCCTTGCTTTCACAAGGTCCTAATTAAGTAACCACTTTCCCGCTTATAGCGTTTGCCGTTGACCTCTAGCCTTAGACACCAGTTTCAAATATGATAGTGAGACCAAGTTATACATTTTTTTTGTTATATATATATATATATATATTTTGTTAGTGACCTGAGCTAATCCACCATATTTTTTTATTTCTTCTTTTTTTTTAATTTTTTTAAGAACATTTCTAAGCATGAAAATAAATTACATATTGAAAGTAAAAATAAAGAAACTAAATATATGGAAAGAGGGTAAGAGTACTAACCTTAATCGCATTCCCTCGTTCTTTATTTGGTAAATAAAAAATAACAAGAGTAGAAGATAAAGAAGACTTACCTCGGGGAGACACAATATTTTTTGACATTTTTCAAAAATTTCTACTTTTTTTTTGTGCTTTTGTTGATCCTTTTATTTTTCTGCAAAAATAAGAGTGAGCACCAATATATATACAAAAGAAAGCACAAAGTTATCAACTTCAAATTCAAACCTCTCCGGTAACGGCGCCAAAATTTGATGCGCGGAAAACACACGTCGTTAATACGCCCCACTATCAAATTATAATATCCGGCCCACAAATTAAATGAATAGTTAAGTGGTGAGACCGAGTCGAATCCACAGGGAGAAGTAGATTTGAAAGTTGAAAACCTTGAGTTGTTAAGATTTAAAGATCAAGAGAATTGACTTTAGACCGCCTTAGAAATTGAAAACAAAACAGAATTCTATTGAAAATAGGGGTTTGGAAGAAATAGAATAACTTAAAATCTAGAGGGAACTAGAAAAAGTGGAATACATGAAAGTTGTAGAGAATTGAAAGATGAAGAAGTTTTATGAAGAACACAGAAACAGAAAACGAAAGGAAGACAATGAAAAACTTAAACTATCAAGATCTATCGCTGCTGGTGAACAGTAACTGGCAGAAAAATAGACCGGTGAAAAATTAATTCTAGAGCTCAAACTAAGAAGAATTTAACGAAGTGGAAGAAGAACAAAAGTTAGATCTATAAGAGCGGAACAACTTTTATGAAGAACTCAGAGTAAAATTATGATTGTAAAGGCTTCAAAATGACAAATTGGTGGAGACTTATCACTTCGGATGAACAGTACATGCACAGGACAGCACTTAAGAAAACGGACAATAACTTTTAAACTGGAAGGAATTAAAGGAAATGATGAAAAGAACAATTGAAGAAAACTTAAAGATGAACAACTTTTATGAAGACAACAAATTGAAATGAAGATCACACAAGCTTGTAAATTGATTATGAAAAGCCGAAATGGCTAAGAGTACAATGAAATTCTTCAATACAAACTTAACACAAACTTCAACACTTAAACATAAAAGCTCTCAAAATCTATCCTACCAAAGCCACAAAGCAAAAACTTGAAGAACACTTACAAATTTGATCAATCCCTAGCTTACAACACTTGGCTCTCCTCTCTTCCCCACTTCTTTTCATTACAATTGAAGCCCTTTATATAGGGTTTACATAACAACCCCTTAGGAAATGTAAACACTCTTGCCAATGTGAACACCCAATTGCTGCTATT
The DNA here is from genome assembly GCA_022559845.1 of Amorphophallus konjac. Lineage (NCBI taxonomy): Eukaryota > Viridiplantae > Streptophyta > Magnoliopsida > Alismatales > Araceae > Amorphophallus > Amorphophallus konjac. Next base: position 52,888 of record JAHNEJ010002123.1, on the reverse strand, counting down.
TTTGACCCAATATTATGTGCCAACATGTGTTGCACACTTTGCTATTTTTTATGATTTTTTTGGAATTTTTCTGGCATTTTTCTAGCCCATTTTCTCCTTCTTTCTCTCTCTTTCTCTCTCCTCGGCGCGTCGCGCCGACCGGTCGCCACCGCGTGAGACGCGGCCCACGTGGGCCGCGTGTGCGCCGCCTCGCCGCCTGGCTGCCGCGTGTCGGCCGCGGGGCGCTTTGCGCCCGGCCGACACGCGCCTTCTTCTGCGCGTCTGTGCGCCCGCCCGCGTGACTCCGTGCGCCGGCCGCGTGCGCCACCTGCATATATTATATATATATATATATATATTACATATATAGTTATATGTGATGTATATAGCTCATAAAAATCCTAAAAAATATCTAATAAATTTATTTTTTTTCTTTTTATTTTCTTTTCATTTTGGAGCAAGTCCAAAATTATATTTTTTATTTTATTTTAATAATATATATATATATATGTATATAGGTATATATTATGTATATAGCTTATTAAGGCCTAAAAAATATCAAATAAATTTATTCTTTTTTTATTTTTTTTATTTTATTATTTTTATTCTTATTGAAAAAATTCCTGGGCTTTTGGCCCATTTCAACATACATTGTATTTTCTTGTTTTTCTTATTTTTATTGTTTTGAATGCTTGTTAAATAAGGAAATATCTTTATTAAAATCATTTAATTCTAGAAAATTAATTATTTTACTCTAAATTAAAAGTAAGTGTGATAAGTGCATATTTATTATTATTAAAGCCCATAAATAATGTAAATAACATGAATTAAGATGAGAAAATACACACTTATTAGCCACCAATGAACTACCTCAAACACATCATCAGATATGAAGTCCTGACTTTGCAAACAATGCAGCATCCCAAGTAACCTCAACCATAGGCTCAGCACATACATGAAAACCTTAAGCAATGGTTGTCGTTTCTGTTGGCTCCCCATGTGCCATTGTCTGCTTTGGAAGCATTTGCTTGGTACTAGTAAAAACAAAATATTAATTGGGAAAGTGAAATTTACCCTTCATACACCTCTTACTACTGTCCTCTCCCTCATCGACTCTGCTTATACTAATCTCCAGCAGCAGTAGCGGGAGTTCGTACTGCCCACTCAACCCAACTGCACTCAGCCATCTTGGGCCAGCTCAGCCACCCCAAGCAAGCAGCAGCCACGGCCCAGCCCGGTAGCAGGCCCAACAGGACCAAGGGAGCCACAGTTTGGCTCATCTCAGATTTATTCGACGTTTTGACAGTCACATGTGGTGTGTTTCATTGGAGTTGAAGTCGACGCCGTTGTTCCTCATCAATTTTTGATATCAAAGCTTGGGGAATCAGTTTCTTCTTACACGCTGAGGTCCTAACCAATTTGGTATCATGTTTCCTTTTATGCTTGAAACAATAGTTCATTTACCGAACGAGAAACCTGTCGCTTTGAGATTTGGCCCACTTCAATCTTGCAATTAGGTTTCCCAAGCAGTTGTGGATTTATTTTCTCATACGGGAGAAATTATTATTGATGATGATCATACTTTTGTGGAGTTTCACGTGAAATGCAAGGGCACAAACACTTAGGGGATGTTATGTGTTCGTCCTTCAGAGAAATTTTACATTATTGTGGGATATGAGTGGTTGGAAGAATGGCATGCTACCATGGATCCTAAGCAATTTAGTTGCACTCTCCAGTCACCTCATTTGAAAGGAAAATTGTGTCCCAACCTCATCCTCTATTTTCTCCAGGTGTGAAGATGTCACCTTCACAACACTTACAAGTACAATTGAGGCAAATTGTAGAGCCTAAAACAGAGGTCAACACACACCACGGTTGCCACAAATGAAAATCAAAAAGTTGCAATTGACGAGAAGGTAGAGGTTGTGAACGAGTCTGTCATTGTGTTGCATGACACATGGGACCCTATACTTTTTATTGAGTCTGGCTTTGATCAGATTTGTGAGTCCCTATTTGATGCAGATCATATGGTTGAACTTGCTCATGACAAGGTGCTAGGCTAACCTATTGTATGTGTCAAGCTTGAAGGGAATCAACAAGGCTTTGATTTGATATGGGACTGTCATGTTAGAAAACATGAGAGGCACCGGCTCCATCTTCTTGATCAGGATGTCAGCGTGGAGTTACCTGCACGTGTTTCACTTGCTCCTCTTATCTTGATTCTTCAGTATTTCAAAACTCAAGGATGAGTTTTCTCTAACAGGCGGCTATTGATGCAGGAGCAAGACTGACTACATTGGCAAATGAGCCTTGCCATGTACCATGCGACGATAACAGTGTAGTGGAAGATGACCGGCTAGCGTAGTAGAGTCATTTTTATTTTATTATGTATTTCCCTTTATTTACATACTTTTCTATTTTTGTTGAGTCTGTTCTTATGTGTTAGAATGGGCCATGTTTGTTAACGGACCTTATCCAGTATGTTTTCTGTCTTTTGTCAGTTTTGACGGGTAAAAGAGTCAAAGTTGGATGCAAGGAAGGCAGACTTGGGGATCGGTATCAGATCGGCCGGTCTAGAACCTATCCAGATCGGTGGGATCGGCCGATAAGGGCCACTACAAGACCGATCCTGGCCGAGTCAGGCCAGCAGTTCATAGGCTTGTGAAAAAAATTCTAAAAAACTGCAAAAAATCTGAAAAGATAGGAAACATGTTCTAACATGGGTAAGGCTAAAATTTCACATGAAATAGTTGAGACTTTTTGGCTTGGGGTTTCTTTGACCAGTCAAACTCTTTCACACACACACACAACTCTTCTACAGACACACGCACACAGTCTTGCTCTCCATCCTCTTGCTCCCCATCACACCTCTCTCTCTCTCACACACACACACGCACACTCTCCACACACACTCTCTCTCTCTCCCCCTCTCAATCTCACTCTCTCTAGGCTTGTTGAAGGAACATCAAGGGTGATTGGTGTTGGAAAATTACATCTAGGCTCATCTAGGACTATTTTCTCCGAGAGATCTTCAAAGGTATAATCACTTCCTCTCTCTAAAATCACTTTCTCTCCTCGGATTTTTTATTAGGGCATGATTTTTTTTTGCTGTTTTAATTATTTTGCAATATCCTAAGCCTCTTGATCACTCCACCTGTCCACCATGGCCCCCTCTCTCTAGCACTCTCTTTCTCTCTCTAGGAGGTTTTCTCTCTCAGATTTTTGAGTAGGGGGTGGTTTTTTGAGTATGTGAACTATTTCATGAACATTTGAGCCTCCAATAGTTTGAGTATTGGGTGATCCGACCCAATACCGCCCGATAGTGGCCGATACCGTCCGATCCGGACGATCCCAGTGCAAACTCGGTATAGGGCATTGCAGTATCGGATCGAACCGCCCGAAATCTGATTGGATCGGGCGATCCAACTGATACTCATCCGAAACTGCAAACCTTGGTTGGATGTGAAGCTCTCTATAAAATAGGGACACTCTCTCTTGTAAAAGATAGAATGAATGGAATAGGGAAAAATGAGCTCCTTTGGGTAAAACCCTAGCTGTCTTCATGAGGAAGAGCCCATGAGGGGAGGGTTAGAGACCCAGCATCGCCGCCTCCATGCTTTTGCTACCTCGGGATCTGAGCCATTCTTTCCTTCTTCTTCCCCTTCTCAGTTTCTTTCTTCTCTTATTCACTTATTGTGCATAGCTAGAGCCCACGCCTTCATCGGAGCAGTATCACTGCCCTTTCTCCTCTTTCCTCTCATCGCTGCCCAGGGTAACTCAAAGAGGACAGCTGCTGTCGCATCAGGAATTCCTGGGTTCGTCAGAGTCCTCCCGCCGTTCACCAGTTCCCTCTCTCCTCTCTCCAGTTTCTACTGCTTCCTGCTACTTACAGACCTCAATAGTCCCATCATCCTTCTCCCATTTTAAATCCTCGCCCAACCTTTCCCTCTACTCTTTTTCTATTTGATTCTTCATCCTCCAGTCCGTGACGTATTCCCACTCTGAGCATTAAAAGCTTCGCTTTCTGCTCCCATCTCCAGTCTCCTCTCATTTCTTCCTTCTTTATTTTATCATCTTAGAAGTGCAGCATTAAAATGGTCTCTCTGTTTTCCCCCCCTTAAAATAGTCACCAAGAGAACCGTAACACTCCCCACTCTGAAGCACCCTTGTTCAAGCAATAAAGGCCCCATCTTGCCCATCTCTCTCACATCCCATTTCCTTTTTATTTATTTCACTCTCTCACTCTCAGCATTAAAATGGTCTCTCTGTTTTCCCCCCCTTAAAATAGTCACCAAGAGAACCATAACACTTCCCACTCTGAAGCACCCTTGTTCAAGCAATAAAAGCCCCATCTTTTCCATCTCTCTTACATCCCATTGCCTTTTTATTTCTCTCTCTCTCTCTCTCTCACACACACACACACACACACACACACCCCTTCTACTACTGTCTTCACACACACCCCTTTTACTACTGTCCTCCTCATCAACTCTCTTCACACTAAACCCCCAGCAGCAGCAGCAGGAGTTTTTACTGTCTACTTAGACCCCAGCCATTTTGCAGCAGCAGCAGGAGTTTTTACTGTCGACTACTTGACTCAGACCCCAGCCATTTTGGGCCAGCCTTTTACTACTGTCCTCCTCGTCAACTCTCCTTACACTAAACCCCCGGCAGCAGCAGCAGCAGCAGCAGGAGTTTTTACCGTCGACTTAGATCCCATCCATTTAGCAGCAGCAGCAGGAGTGTTTACTGTCGACTCAGACCCCAGTCATTTTGGGCCAGCTCAGCCACCCCAAGCAGGCAACAACCTCGGTCCAGCCCAGAGCATTCTGATGGAGTATCTTTTTCGTGCAGAAGAGGTCATCTAACAGAGTGCCTAAGGTGGCAGTTGTATTCACGGAAGGTGGAAGATACTGCCAGGGCATTGCAACAGCACCTACCAATTAACATAGTGCAGACAGGGAGACTGAGTTTGTCATAACCTTATGCTAACAGCCAGGGCACCTGACTAGTTCACTGTCCTTTAATGAGGTATTCATCCTAAAAATGTGAGTCTGATAATGTTGTGGAAAACTGGCACATATAATGGTATCAGTGTGAATAGCTTTGCAAGGTCGATGCCCAAGACGTAGCTACAACCATATAGAGAAAAGAAGCAGATGAATAAGTTCCAAACGAGTAAATTAGGTTTCCATGGAAGTTTGAGTGATTTTAGTCAAGAATCCCAACTCATTTCAAGCTAAATTGTAAGTCTTTAGAGGGTGTTTGGGAGCACTTTTTTTTATGAAGATATTTCTCTCTTAAAAATTATGCTGTCAATTTTTGACAATTCTTAAAAATGAACAAACTACTTAACTACCTGTTTGGCAAAATTAACATAATTTTCAAAAAATTGTGTACACCTGTTTGGCATATACTTTTCCTTAAAACTTTTTCTCATTTCGTTAATTTGATCATTCTACTTGGATGTGTCAATGATGGAGTTCTTTCTGGAAGATTTGCAGGAATACTCATGGTAGAATCAAATTCATGCTCTACTTCTCCACTTCTATCTAAAGACAACTTCTGACCTCACCAAGAGTTTTCTTGAGGCCTCTGTTCGGTCCATCTGGGATGTGTAATCTCTTCACTGGTGCAACCCCACAAAAAGATGCTGGCATTCTACCAATCTTGTAGCTCTATCAGTGATAAGCAGGCTTCTTGATATGTCTCTAGAAAAAACTTCTCATTCACTGGGCTGGATCGGGGGGGGGGGGGGCATCAAGGAGTAGTCGATGGCCTAGTGAGGAGGGTGTTATGATGGCCGGGGTTGCTGTGACGGTGGGGGCTAGCAGGAGAGGAAAAAGAGGAAGATAGGAAGGAGAAGAGGGAGAGACGCTTGTGGGGGGTGCAGCGAGGATGGGGGTTGGCTGGAGAGGAGGAAGAGGAAGACAAGGAGAAGATGGAGAGGTGCCCGCGGCCCTGAGAGGGGGTGTAATAGCAGGTGCTGGTCAGAGAGGCCGGTGGGGGGGGGGGGGTTGGACGCTGCAACGGTGGGGGCCAGCCGGAGAGGAGGAAGAAGACAGAAAGGAGAAGAGGGAGAGGCACCTTCATCGGGTGCTGCGATGGACCGATGGTAGGGGCCAGACAAAGAGGAGGAAGAGGAACTCAAGAAGGAGAGGGACCTGCAGGGGGGAGCTGCAACGGCAGGAGCTAACCGGAGAGTCTGCGGGGGTTGGGGCCAGCCAGAGAGGAAGAAGAGGAAGACAGGAAGGGGAAGAGGGAGAGGGGCCTGCAGGGGGGTGCTGCAATGGCAGGGGATGGCCAGAGAGGAGGGAGGAAGAGGAAGACAGGAAGGACAAGAGGGAGATCACATGAGAGGGCCATGCACGTATGGGAGAAAGGAGCACGATTGGTTTCCTCAGGGAGGGGGGGGGAGTGGTGGTGGGGGTGGGGGTGAAGGTTACCACTGGGTAAGATGTCTCCCTAAAAAATAGGAGTCCTTACCAAACACTACACTTTGGACACTTTCTTCCTTTTTTTTGTTTTTGAAACGAAAAAGAGCTAAAAAAGTGCAACCAAGCAACCCTATTAGCTTTTCTGCTGGTGCATTCTGTCATCAAAGCAAAAGGCTATGGTAACAACAGCAGGGGGAGAAGGTCCAGTTAGTGAGTGCTAAGAAGAATGGATGGGGGGACAAAGAGAGGAGAAGAAGAGGGGAGGAAGAAAAGGGTGAGGACAGGAGGGAAAGGAACTAGCAGACAAATGGGGATTGAATGTTTGAAGGTGCAATAGAGGGCTGAGAAGGTTGTGGGGCAGGGGAATATGGTGGGTATCCAGTGTCAGGAAGTTTGCTGTGATGATATTTTAATAGTATTTGTATTCCAATTATTTCTATGATAAAAAATCGTCTTATTTTTCAGCATATGCTCTTTTCACCTCCTCTGGACTGTGCCAGGCATCCATTCTGCTTGTATGCATCCACAGAGCATGCTCCTTTCCTACGAGTAATAGCATTTGCCTTACCCTCCTGTGATGCGTATATAAGTTTTAATTCTATAGTGTATGCCACTATCTTTTGCATTCTTCCTCTTATTTTGTTTCAAATGTTGCCCTCAACAAACTAGTGAACATGAGGTGTGAGATCATTATTATTTCTTATTTTTCATGATTGTTAACCACAATTTTAAGTGTGGAACATTCCCGTGCAAAATGTCAATTATATCACGTATGCTGACAAGATTCTCTACTTTCTGTCCTTTTATCTTTAGATGGAACTGTCAACAATATTGATGAATATATCCAAATCCATGCTGCAGACAAGATGGCAGATATGACCCACGTCGTTGATTCCTTATTTACCAGAAAATTGGGTGTAGTAGTTAGCGAGGTGCAATTAGTGGAACTGTTTTCACATATTCGTATGGCCTAAGTTATTTTTATGCTGTTTATGGTTATTGTTGTATTTGACATTTCTTGTGAGGACATTTATGTAACCAACCATGCGTGTCATCGTGCACATGGCTGTAATTCTGATGAATGTGATCTACAGCATCCTGTATTATTTTGTTAAATGGGCAATGAAGTGGAAAATGCCAGTGCATATGATAATTGGCCACAGATCTATTAGCTTTTAGATGGTGCTAGCAAGAGTGAAGACAGCTGGAAGAATGTATTTTTTTAGGCAGTCATTGTTATAATTGGGTGAGTTTTTTTAGTCATTGGACTTTGATATCACTTCTACAAAATGTTTACACTTTGTTCTCACTTCTCACAGCTATTTGGGAATGGCTACCTTGCCATGGGGTCATTTAATGCTTGGACATGTGGATCACTAAATTTGATGGTCTCAGGTTTTTGAGGCTTTGGGTAATCTGTAAAATGATGGTTTTCATAGTAATGGAAGATATGGTCAAGAATCTAAAATTTTGAAAAGGAAAATATGACAGTTTGAGGGGCATTTAATGTATGTTGGATACTTTAAATATGGTAACTAACTATAGCATTCCATATGCCATCAGAAAGAAGTTGGTGGTTCTTGCCCCTATTGTAACTAAAAGATTGCTCATGAACAAGCAGCTTATCAAAGGTGTAATCTTGAAACATTGTTGTGACCAAGAGGCCATTAATTAGCTGTCAATGATCACCAAAGATTAGACATACAAAAATCAATGATAGTGGGCGGATTCATGACTACGAATGCTCAATAACATTCTACTAATTCTTCTTAGGTTAATAAAAACATTGTTAAAATGAAAACTATAGAATTGTCATTATTTTATTTGAATAGACATGAAGACGGCTACGAACGCAGTGTATAGAAAAGTAATGAAGAGCTCCTACTTGTGTACTAGTTAAACCTGTTGCACTGCCACATTGCTCGGCAGTGCAACCTAAAGAAGTTTTTTTTAAAATTTTTTGGCTTCACCCAAATGTGAGCTGTGTCCGTACCATCTGATCAACTTTGGGATGGGTAAAAGAATAAAAAAGAGACTGGATATTCTCCTAAATGGGCGCCCAGTATTTAAGGTGAAGCAGAATATTCAATCTTTATTTGTTTTAGACATCCAATTATCGATCGGATTGTATGAATATGTAGCTTCGATGAAGATCAATCTTTTTTTTTGATTTTGTTTTTCCTTGCACCATTGACGGTACAGTAACTGGGACTCTTTACAAACGTACTAAACTGTCAGGTGTCAACAGGCCGGTGCCAAGGCCAGCCTGGCTTGAAGAGGCTCTAACCCCAGCCCAATCCTCAAGGCCCATTTTGATGATCGAGTGGGTTAGAGGGGGAATACGTCGCTCGCCTTAACCGGGCGGGCAGCGTATTCGAGCCCCCACACTCGAAAGAGAAAACCGTCCAAAATCAAGGTTTTGTGCCTGTTTGACACCCTTAACCAGCATCCAATCCAACTTGGTTAGCACAATTACCGTCGAAACCGGCTGCGAACTGGGCAACAAGCCATCTCGGGGGCGCCTATCCGATTATCGAACTGGGCCCAAAAGTTTGGCATGGGTCAGGGAAAACCCCTTTTTGCTAGAACTTGGATCGGCCCTTGACTCCTTCTCGTGATACCCGTAACAACTGGGCCAGACTCTCTCTCTCTCTCAGAGAGAGAGAGAGAGAGAGAGAGAGAGAGGAGAGAGAGAGAGAGAGAGAGAGAGAGAGAGAGAGAGAGAGAGAGAGAGAGAGAGAGAGAGAGAGAGAGAGAGAGAGAGTAATTTTGATCAATTCATATCTTTTAGACGCCCGCTGATTGTGGAGACTCTTTTTGATTCGTGATAGATTTTGAAATCCTATTTAGTAGTAGTATGATAAGTGTTTTTGAAATTATACTTAGATTATAGGGACTGAAAAGTAAAAAATCTGGAGCCATTTTAAGATTGTCTTTTATTTTCCCCCTCAGGTAATTTTATGTTTATTTTTGACTTACAAGCAAAATCATTCAACTTGGACTTTCATATCAGACTACTCTTAATTAATTGACATTGTATCGTGCTTAAAGCAGAAAGGTCAACGTTGGCTCCTCCTTAGAAGTTTCACCAAATAATTTAGGTTTTTCTTCACGTGTGTGCCAGAAGCAGAATCTTCAACGCCGCCGTTCATGGCCGACGGCTGCCGCCTTAGTGGGCTTCTCGACGCCAACAACCACGGACGTCCTTAGTTTGTGGTTCACACCTGTCGCGACGCTTTCTCCTTTCTGACTTGGGGGCGTCACCGTCAATAGTTTGTTAGGTCGGTCAACTTAGATCGAATTTTAGTCGAATTTTATATTTTTATAAAAATATTAGATCTGATTTAATCTAGCCCAATATAACTCAGGTTTGAATTAAGTTCAAATTTTAATATTGATAAGTCTGTCTCGAGTCGGGCCGACTTAAATATGACTCGATCGATCTGACTCATTGACAGTTTTAATTAATAATATCTTTTTTAATTTTTTAAGATAACAAAGATTTTAACAAAGTGACAAGACGAGACGGACGATCTTAATTAGAATACCCGAAGACACTCACTCTCAGATTTTTTTTAACTAACATTTAATTAATAAATCTTGGGTAGTGCATCCCTCGAGAATTGAGTGCAAAATCGGGTGCCCATCCGTAACATTTGGTTGTACAGCACGTTCATAAACCCTCGTCTCATTTCCATCCTCCAAGTCTCATGGGTTGTTCATATCTCTTGATTCGTCAATTTTATTTTACGTGGACCAATAAAATATAACTTTATTACTCGTCACACACCCAAATATTTCTCGAAGATGAAAATAGTTTCTCAAAGACTCCTCGCTTCAGGGTGCAATGCGCCATTTTGCACCCCCTTCTTTAAGAGGTCTAAACTCTGAACAAGTGTCGACAAATTCAAATAAAACCTAGGGATTTTTACGTATATAGTCTGGTAAAATTTGATTCTATCAAATATATCTAACATATTATCATGAATATCTTTAAAATATTAATAATATTATGATTATACTATCATCGTAACTCTTGCATGTTTAATTTAAATTAAATATGAGTTAATAATAAATAAATTATATATATATATATATACACTTATAAAGTTTAATTTTTATGCCAAAAATAAGAGAACATCGAGATTCGATTCGAGGATCCGCATTCTATTTCTGTCGACCACCTTCCTGCCAGATTCGGGAATCTCTCTCTCTCTCTCTCTCCGCGCGGACGAGGTGACACAACGATGGAGGCAGCGGCAGCGAAGCCTGTCGTCAGGGTGGCCGCCCTCTGCGGCTCCCTCCGCAAGGCCTCCTTCAACCGCGGCCTCATCCGCTCCGGTACTCTGCCCCGCTCGCGCTCTCTCTCTCTCTCTCCTCTATGGCCACCCTTTCCCCATTCTCCTACTCCTCCTCCTCCTCCTCCTGTTGCGTTTGCCAAGTGAAAGTGGTTGATCGTGTGTCCTGTTGCTGCTTTGTGTACCTCGCTTCGCAGCCATCCAGCTATGCGAGAGTGGCTCCGTGAAGGGGATGCACATCGAGTACGTCGACATCGAGGCCCTCCCCTTCCTCAACACGGACCTCGAGGCCGGTGGCAGGTACCCGCCGCCCGTGGAGGCCTTCCGCCGGAAGATCCTCGAGGCCGACGGTGTCCTCTTCGCGTCCCCGGAGTACAACTATTCCCTCTCTGGTACAGCACCTGCTTTTGTTCCCTGGCATCGTTTCTTCTTGTCATCTCGTCCCCGTGTCCAAGGGGCGTGTGGATTGACGTGAAATGGTAGACATCCATGGCGTCGGTTTGCGGCCATTCACTTGTGACGAAAAACAGAGGAAGGAATTCCTTTATAAAAGGGTGGGTGGGGAATCACATCATATTTCAGTGTTTTACGCCAATCCAGACAAAAAGGAACCCAGAGATTTGCTGCTTATATCTATCCTCACTGATGGTTCCACTTTTGCGTCAATTCAGATGACACATGCCCTCTAAGTTTTTTTTTGTGTTTTATTTTTCTAGTTATTTTATCACTATCACCTTGGGCAAAGTCTGTTACTCCTCATTTTGGTTTTCAGCGAGAAATCTACTTTTTACCCCTTTTGCCGGAGACCTTTCTTTTTCCATTCTGACTTTATGCTGTTGGTGGATCATCTTCCACTCTGAACGTCTACATATCTACAGCGTGGTAGTTATAAGCGGAGGAAGTGGGTAGTGAATGGTGATGGTGGATGTAGACTTCTGTCAAATGTTCAACAGACAACCTTCAGGCTAATTGCGGCCTCTGTTGCTCAACTCCCACAATTCTATGATTGGTCCTTCCAAATGAAGGCAGACTAGGGGATCAGGCTCGGTTCGGTGGGTTCCTTTGTGTTAGCATAGATGACCATGATTGGTATCCAACCGGAGATAATGTGTTTTGAGTATTGGGGATACTCAACATAGTCATAGTATTCTGACTCAGATGATACACCAGAGGGGGGTAACCGTAATACCTTGAAGGATAACCATAAGCTCCTTGCAGTGGTGTATTGGAGTGCTTTGGCTGGCCATAATTCTAACTTGTCTCCCTCATTTTTCTCATGAACTCTTCTTTAATCGCTTTTTCTTCCCTACTAATCACACCGATAAAATTTGAAATTTGGACTATACTTGTGTTTTGCATGCCTAGCATTTTCGAGGTTGTTCCTGATGGGTACAAGACTTGCGCTTCTACTTCCCTTGCCCCTTATCTCTTCTTGATTTGCTTGATACACCTTTGCTTTTTGGCTAGTGTGAATTTCATCTTGCGCTTCATAGGTGAAAAACTACTCCTCTGTAAATGAAATGGAGGTATGCCACAGTGTGAATGAATGAACGGGTGCACCATCTTATCCTTGAGTTGGTGCATCAATGCCACTAGCCGAAGTGGAATCCTCGAAAGTTTGGTATATGACCTTGTTACTTAGTTCTGGTGTTTCGTTCTCCTCTTCTACAGTATTTAGATTTGCAATATCCATGGGAGTCATGGGTGGTTGTTTACCTTTAGTGTTAGTCTTCTTTGAAAGCTCTTTTGTCATTTTGGAGGTAGAAAATAGAACTTTATGGACAATGAAACATCATCCAGTTCCCCTTCAACTCATCCTTGATCATTTGGATCAAATTTTGGTTTGCCTAAGGCTGTCCTTGCATTTACCCATGCATAGACAAGACTTCTTTCATCAAGTATTTCATCCATGTCAATGGGTTCTTCTGTTGATAGCATATGTGGTAGTCCATCCTATGCCTTCATCCTTCCACCCGGTTTTTTCCTTTTGTGACTTTTGGATTTTTTAGAGGTTTTTAAGTTTTGGGTGCATGTTACTGTAGTGACCTAGTTGTGAGCTGTGCAGGAGGAGAGGGCTACTTATAGGAAAGGACAGTATTACTTTGTCGTAGGGTGCCGGTAGAGAGCCACTATAGCATGGGGCTACCACTATAGATGGGGGATGGTGTATGAATGAATTGGATAAGTTTCATATCAGAAAGTGAGAAAAGTTATTGGGCAATATATGTAATGCTTGGATCCATAGTTTGTGAGATGTCTTTTGGGGATAAAATTGTGCAGGTTCGGCCCACAGTGAACAATACCTTACAAGGGTTGGATCAGGCTATGACATAGTGATATGAGAGTAGGACTTACTCAGTATGGTATGTGGGCTAGTTTAAGGACAGTAGGCAGAAGGTGGTGAACCTATGGTGACTCAATTGTGATCCGTACGCGAGGAGAGGGCTACCCTTAGAAAAAGGCTACTCGGCCGTAGGGTACTGGTGTGGAGCTACCATTGTGGATGGGTCTGTGGCGGGGATGAACCAGATTACTCTATATTTTGGGCTAAATATGTAAGGCTAGATAACTTGTAAGGTGCCTTTTGATGAGAAAACCGTGAAAGTGAATAATACCTCATAAGAGTTGAATCGAGTTGTGACAATTATAGTGACAGGACACAAGTTGCTCTAACCTTAAGCATGTAAGTCTATTTCTTTACTTTTTGTGATTGTCAGAGAATGTTGACCAATTCCTCCCACATCTAGAAGCAAAGGTTATTTGGCTCAATTGATCTGATCCAACATTCTGATTGGTTCGCTGGAATTCTGATTGGATCAACCAATCTGGGTTGATCTGATTGGATCCAGCATTCCTTGGTCTTCTTAGGTAGCAGGGAATAAGGAGGTTGATTGCAGGCGATGTGAAGGCTAATGAAGGCAATGGGAAACTTCAATAAGTCCTTTCCATTCGGAGAAAAAAATTGCATAGTTTTTTTAAACTTATTTCTTTTTTGTGAAAGTTAAACAACTTAAATATGAGCTTACTTTGTTGTAGAGGTTCAAAATCCAATTGATCCTAGAGTCATTGGCGACCCCACATGTGTTTTTTGTTTAGTCCCCTTGGTTGACCTTCCTATCCAAGATTTTCCACTTGATGAAAGATATTTTGGTTGCAATAAAATTTAGTTGACACCTGGCTATTCAGCACGAAACAAAGCAATCATTCATAAGCTCATGGGCCTGTGAAAAATACAGGTGTTCTGTTCCATGTTACTTGCATTGTTTAGAGGAGTGGAAGTACCTTCACAAAATCCACAACTGATCCATGGTCTAGTTCATTACATCACTTTATCCCACATTGGACACAATCCAATACCCATTACACATTACAAAGTAGACTTCATTGTCACAATTTTCCTTTGGAATGGAGTCAATGGACACCGTGAATGCCAGCTTTTAATCTCATAGGATTAAATATGGAAGATTACAATAAAACTTAAAGAGAAGTTCAAAGATGTAAATTAAATAGCAGCCATATGGGAAACATTCTTTAACCCTATGTGAGTAAACTAACCACGATTTGAAGTGCCATTGGTAACGGAGGTCTGATAAATTACAATTCCCCAATCCTTGATTAAGAACTTGGCACATTTTACTTGAAACTTGATCCTAATTTCTAGAAGAGCCACTCAGTTCTGTTCAAGGGACTCGATGATATAGCTTGTATCTAGGCCATCTTTGAGTGATGATCTCCCTGTAAATCAAGTAAACTTTAGCATTCCTCACCTCACAGAGGATAATCCACTACACTTCACAAATTGAAGACTAAGCTTAAGCCGTGGAACAATGAATGTTATGGCAACATTTTTCAATGTGCGGCTGAGGCAGAGGACAATGTCTTGAAATACCAATTTGAGTTCAATATGAATCCTTCTTATGTCAACTTTCAGGAGTTGGACAAAGCCAAGAGACTTCTTCTAGATGTTCAATTGTGGGAGGAGAGCATTTTTATAATGCTTCTTTTGCAAGGATTGTGCAATCCAAGCAAATATATCATTTTTCTTTTCATTCATCTTTGACTTTGCAGGATGGAAAATTGTGAAAGCAGATGCTCGTGTTTTGCCATACTTTTTTCTGACTTTTTAAAAAAAAAAATTTAGTTCCTGTTGTGCTACCATATGAATATCGTTCCCTTTCTCCAAATCCATCTAGACACTTCGTTAACCTATATTGCTTGTTTCTTTTGCTTTATGAACCAGCTTGTGGTGTATGTTTCTTGCAAAAACTGAATCTTGTCTAAAGTCTCTCTTGAAGCCGTGTTTAGTCTGCATATGAAGCCTGGGCTATATGGCATCCGAATCTACATTATGGTCTTACTATGTTATCCGATTATATGGTGCAAATAGTATACATGTCCTACATAGATTAGGATCAATATAGTCCTATCTTAATATTGGTTAGATTAGGATTAGTAGAGTCCTGTCCTGTGCTATTCAAGCTAGGAATACTAGAGTCCTACTTAGATTAAGATTGCAGGTGCTACTTCTACTTGGATTAATGTTATATCTCTCTTATTCTCACGAGTATTAGGAGTCCTATCCTCACTTGTACTGTGAATCATCTTGTCAACTTGTACATATACATTGGGCTATTACCCTAGCAGCCAATAGATAGGCATCCATTGTTTTTCTTCTATTGTTTTAATTTAATAATTATTAAAAACCCACAAGAATATCCTAATTTTACTTGGTCTGGTTAATTTTTTTAGCATTGCATGGTAATTATTCTCACTCTTTTAAATCTTTGATTCCTTTGTTTTAGGAGACTAAATTCATGGAGATCATGCATTTTTCTTTTGTTAGACATTCATCAATCTCCAACCCAAAATACCCAAGCCTGATTGTTGTTGTTATTATTATTATTGTATATTGAAATTTTGCACATGCCCAGTGAGTAGCCACTCTGAGCACATTTTGGGTGGTCCAGCTCAATATACCTCCAAGTCAATTCCTTACACAATGATCCCATCGTCTCTTTTCCATCCTTTCTTCCTCATTTTGTGATCAAGGTATCGTAGTTGCGGTTTATCCATGACGTGACGATGAGGAAGGTAGATGGATGAGTGCTCCATGTCTGCATGGAAAGAAGAATGAGCCCGACTGCTGGGAAGAACATTGCATTTACTGCTACAAGCTACAAGCAAGGGCATCCACTTCAACATGCTGCTGGCTTGCTGTTTCTGGAATGGGTGGGACACCTTGCTTGATAGTTCCTCTAGAGATGGGATCCTGAGGTGTCTATGATGTAGATTGTGGAACAGATTTACATGGAGCTGACAGTTGAGGTGGCAGTTTTCCTTTGTGGAGAATTAAACTGGGACAGATGGACTGATCTACCCAAATGGTGGACCTGGGATGGCATTGAATCATTAAGAGCTTCAAGAATGGTGGTGATTAAATTGGTCTCTCTTGGGCATCGGATGTGTGAATAGCCTGCCAGTGATGCTTCCTGGTATGCCAGTGTGGGAGTGTGGCTAATGCACTATGGAAAGTCTGCCACCTCATTCTTGAACTGGGTTATTCTTTTGGGAAGTGGACCATGTGATGGGCATGCTGATAGTAAAAGCATTAGTCTGATTTGATGCAACTGATTTTGACCCCTTTCCATCTCTGGATGAAAAAGATTAGGGTTAGATTATCTAGAGAATTGCATCCTCTGGTGCAGATGGATGGACAAATGGGCAAGTGCATGTGTTAGTTGAGGTGGAAAGAGAAAATCTACCGGCTTTGTGTTCCTAACGAGTAATCTGGGTAACATGTGAGGTATGAATGAAGTTAGTTCTGGGATAGAGAAAGTGGGAGTGACTTGGGGCTGACATGTTATGGTGTGGGTGAGTGGGGATTTGGAACCTTAAAAGAAAGAATTTTCATAAGTGCTCAAGTTGCTGGCTTGGCTGAGAATGTTGGGGGGTGGGTGGGTTGCTCTGTTATCTGGTCAGGCTGGTATGTAGTCAGGAAGTAAATAAATTCAAATTCTGATCCAAGTTAGAATTATTCGCTTGTGAGAGACAATATTTTCTGTAATAGGGAGCACGGATGGCCTGCATGATATTGGAAAGATATCCAAGAGCTGCAATTCATGTTAGATCATTCTGATTTGATTGTGACGTGGTAACAACTCCACCAACCTTGGCTTCAACTTGTACGACACAATTTCCGGAGCCATCCTGGAATATTAAATGTCATTTTAATAGTCTTGCCTATGCAACTTGGCTGGTCCTATGTGTATTATAGATAAGAACCTTGAAAATCGAGTGAATTATGTGAGACTGCTTGATATGACAGACTGTGCAAGAAGGTCACTGCAAGTCTGAGGTTGGGGCTAATAAGATGTCAGATTGCACAGTGGTTATTTAGAGAGGTGCTTGTGAAGCACATCATTGACATGGACATCATAGGAGCATTCTCATTGCTATGGAGGAGATTATCTGCAGTGTTGGTTTATGAAATGGAGCCGTTTGAGGGTGGAAGTAGTAACCTGTGTGTGGAGGTAGTGAAGGGGAGTGCACTGCATAAAAAGCAGAATGACAGAGGATGTGTCAAGTGAACGTAGGTCTAGGATGATAGAGGAGATTGTTTTCCAGCATTGCCTATTCTAGGAGTGGATGAGGCAGTCACCTGGTGCATAGACCACATCAATGGGGCTTCTAGTGACAGGGAATCAGAATTATACAGTGACATTACATGCTGCAAGTGTTCTAATTGATGCAATCAATGTGGACTTTTGGACATTGATGTGAAAGTTTGGAACACTTGCAGGACAAATCATCATTCTTTCACTGTCCTTCAATGCTTCCTGTTGAAAAAACTTACACTCTGATTCCCTGAGGTTTGAAAGTCTTTGATGCGGGAGCAGGATGCCCATATGTGGTGGATTGTTCTGGAGAATGCTTGCATTATTGTTGTTGAACGGATGGAGACTGTTGGAGAGTGCATGGAATTGTATCCACTCTTCTTTTTTGTTGTGTGAGGGCATTTGCCACTTCTTTTTGGCAAGGAAGGAAGGATTGGGGTCAGGCTCAGATTGGGGGCCCAAAACCTGATCCAGATCCGCCAGATCGGGTGATCTAAGCCTGATCGGCAGCTGATCCAGGCGAAACCTTCTTTTACATTTTAGAGGTTACTATGTATTTTGTAGAGAAGGCTGAGGGTAGTTTTGTCAGTTGGAGATAGACTCTTGGTGTTAGGTACTTGAACACCTGAGGACCCATTCTCTTGGGGAGAGGCCAAGGAAGTTGCTGCATTTCCCTTGGCCTGTTTGCTGCCCTTCTTGCCACGAAACTTGAGGGGCTTCTTATCAGGATAGAGCTCCCAACAGTCATCCACAAGGTGATTAGACCTGCCACAGTGACTACACTTCCTGACTGCTCTCCCATCATCCTCTTGACTATTACCACTACACCTCTTAAACTTGGAAGCATTGCTGGCCAGAGCAGAATGATCATGTAGAATATTCCCACTTGCTGTTTGAGTGTCCACCGGCATTGCTTCCCTCCTATTCTCTTCAACCAGCACCCTTTGATATACCTCATCTAAAGCTAGGGCACTAGTGTCATTGAGAATTTGTCCCCGGAGGGATTCCCACTCCGGATTTAAACCACCAAGGAACTTCAGAACTCTCCCCTTCTGAATAAACTTCAAGTGCCTTCTGTGATCAGCTGGGGTATCCCAGTCATCAGCATCATAGTAATCGAGTTCATCCCACAGTGTTTGAAGGGTAGTAAAGTAGTCAGTAACAGAGAGTGTACCTTGTCTTGCTCCATACGGGGCATTCTCCAATTGATATACCCTAACAGCATTTTTATTCTCTCCATACATCTTTTCTAGGAACACCCACATGTCTCTAGCTGTCTCCTTTCGCATAATCAGTTTTCTCTGAGCATCTTCAACAGAATTGACTAACCAGGTCATCACAATACTGTTCTGTTCAACCCAATCTTCAAGCTCAGCACCATCCTCAGCTGGTTTCTCAATTTTACCATTGATGTAGCCAGACTTCCTCTTCGCTCCAAGGTACATTTTGGCTGCTGCTGACCATTCAACATAATTGTTTTTGTTCAGCTTGACAGGGGTAATCTGCAGAGCATGGTGTTCATGGCCTTAACACAGGCCCAGACACCGATACCCTTTTTCCTACAGAAGCCCCTTCAGCACTTGTGGATGTAGACCTGGAGTTGGATGGGGATTGCTGGTTGGCCATGGAAAACTCCTCTTCTCCCAGATGCAACAAGCAGCGAACCTAGAAAACCTAGGGGACAGGCTGCGGCTGTCACCCCAAAAACAGGGCCCTGTTGCTTGACAGAGAGGAAGGGAGAAGGATGGAGATGCAGGGTGCAGACCCTACCTGGCAGGAAGGAGAGAGGGCCGCAGACTTTCCCTAGGCCAGAAATGTTTTTTTTTTCCCGGTGGAGGGTGGAGGATCTTCCAGGGGACAGTCCGCCTTCTTGTGCTAGGGGTAAACCCTAGGGAGGAACACAAAGGAGGCCACCGGTGCTGCTCCTACCCCTGTTTCAGATCTCCTTCGGCTCTGATACCATGTTGCAGCCAGGAACAGGAGGAAGAAGATAAGAACACACCGAGAGGGCCAAAACACAGGTGGCGGCTATCTGTTTCTATCCTAATCACAGCCGCCACCCATCTATCTTATTAATAGGACCTGGGCAACAGCCCACTTACAAGATGACTAAAATACCCCTAGCTAAAAGCTACAAGGGGCGCACACCCAATAAACCAGAAATAAATAACAACTAAAATAGAGGCAATATAAGAATGACAAAACTACCCTCAACCTTCTCTACATATTTCCATGGCTTTACAGGGCTGTTTTTGTAAATGTTTAACCTACTTTTCAGGAACCATTGAGTCGCCTTGAGCGTTCTTTTCATTGCCCCCCTCCCTTGCAACAGCTTAGGTGGAAGCCCCAGCATGAGCAGAAATTGCCAGAGGAGGAGAAGGCGGCGGTGCTGGTGATGCCGATGGCACCGGCAGCAGGTAGCAATGGCGACATCGGCAGCAGGTGGCAACGGCGATGGTGGTGGTGACGGGTACAAGTTAAGCATTTTCCCTCTTCTTCTTCCTCTCTCTTATTTTTTTCAATTTACCTGGTGGGACCGGCCTAGTGATAGTGCCGGATTTGCTGATCCAGCCTGATCCAAGGCCGATCCCAAGCCGATCTGGCCGATCCTGGTCAAAACTCGGGGCTGAGCAGATCGGACTTGGGTTCGTTGGGGTTGAACCGATCGGATCAGCCGATCCGATTCTTCCTTCCATGCTTTTTGAGTGTTCTGTCAGATTTTGGGGACAACCTTGAAATTTTTGTAGATGTTATTATTATAAATAGTGATTAGTTGCCTTAATTGGACTAATGATGACTGCTGATGGAAATGACACCTGTCATGGCTTCTTCCTCCAATCCTTTCACCATGTAGGGCAGTGTGGCAAGAGGATATAGTTATCCATCCAATTGATGTTTGCTTATTATCCTTGCCCTTATGCTCTGTGATTCTTGTTTATTTTGGTCTTCCTTTTTATTTGTGTTATTTATTTATTTATTTTTGTTTGCACAACCCTGCCATAAACACCTGTTCCCTGTCATCTTTCCTCCACTTCTCACTATTATCCTTTTTTCCTATCACCCCTCACCTTTCTCTTGTTTCCCAGTTCCATAGGAAAACTAGAACAAAAAGAAAGGAGGAAGAAATGTGAACTGGTTCCTTTTACATAACGTGCCAGCTGCCAGCTGATTGCCGCTCCATGCGAGTATGCCTGCCAACCCATCAGGCCATCATCTTTCTTTGTTGCCTTTGTCATCTTCTTCCTGTTGCAGGAGGACTCAAATAAAAAAAGGAGGAAAATGAGAGAGAGAAGATAGATCAGAACTTGATCAGTGTGTTTGAGGATCTCAGGATGCTGATTACCAAGTATGTCTGCAGCTGCACTTTCCATGGTCTACTCCATTCTCCTGTCATATTTCACATCTTTTTTCTTCCCAAGCCTTTCCATTCTTTTTTGTTACCTCTCTTTTTCCCTTCTTTCCATCAAATCAGAGGAAGGAGTCCCCTTTCAAAAGATAGAACCTGAGGTCTTTCCTTTCTTTTGTCAACTTTTCACAAAAGCCCCCCTCCTTCAATTAGTTATTTCATTCTATTTGATTGTCTCTAACTGTGATCTGAATCCTCAGACAGAAACTCAGCAAGTCCAATACCATTATTTTACATCCCATCAGCACTCTGCATTGATCTATGCCTGAATTCTACCCGGGTGCTAATTGAGCACATTTTGACCGGCATCAGTTGCCCTCTTGTTTCCGTAACTCTCAGGTTAGTCCTTCCCTGCATAGATATCTGGTGGATCCTTACAGTCTTGACAAAACTGCTGCATGAGCTCCTGCCAGAGCTGTGGGTCCCTGGCTCCACCCAGGACCCTATTTGTTTTCATGTTAAGCATCACTAGTTACCCAATTTCTTCATTGAACCAACTCCTATTCCTCACAAATTTTCTTCGCTTACATCGTTCAGTTGTAGAGACCCTGTTGTAAACCCTTCTAGGAGTGGTCCACTTGCCATGGACTAGGATGTCCATCGACCTGGGGTGTATGTAAGGTAGCATTGTCAACAATCCACTGAGGGGGTCCTCTTCCTTTGGCCTACCAAAATTTGACGTAGACAAGTGCTCTCCATTTCCCCTCTTCACATGCCCCAATATATAAGGAGAGCTAAGTAGAGAGGTGCATTCTTTTCCTCTGGTGTGTTCTTTACATGCTATCCATTCCTCTACAAATTACTTCCAAAAACTTGCCATGGATAATTACATCTCTTAAATTGAGTGAAAAAGTATGGCTATATCCCTAATGGTTAACTGCCTTATCCATAAGGAGTATTCAGCATTGATTAATGAAATAAGATTGTGTTTGTACCCTTTAAAGAAAAAGAGTCCTCTTCCATTGGGATATTTACAGAGGAGAGAACACAAAGAGAGAAATTGTCAGCTGGCCCCTTTATCTCTGTAAATCTGCACACGTGTGTGAGTGCTTCAACATTTGGTGGGGAGGTGATGCGGGACAGCGGTGTCTTCGCTTCCGGCAAGCGGTGTCTTCGCTTCGCAGGAACTTCTTGGGGCTCTCTCACAGAGACGGCTAGGACTTCACACCCATCTCTTCACCGGAAGAAGAAGCAGTGGCAGCCACTCCAATTTTTCATTCTATTGTTCATTGCCTTCAAAATTAGGGTTATATGTACTTTTATAGGGAGCCAATCCCCCTTACAAAATTGCCTCTGAATAAAGTCAAAATTACGTAAACACTAAAATGACCCTAGAAGAGGCCCAAATATGAGAGGTCCATTAGTCTTCAAATCTAATAGAGAAAGGAAGCCGAAAATAAGATGACATACTATTTTTTTCTTTTTTTTTGACTCTAAAACTTGGACTCAATTAAACTGAGAATACATAATAAAAATGAAAATGACTTGATGCGACTCCGAACGTCCATAAATATTGCCATCGTACGACATGCCAATCAAGCCCATTGTCCGACGTCACAAGTCTCGCTCCACGTTAGAAGGTAAGCTCCAAAGTGGGTTTAAATTGTTTGGACAGACCGGCTGCCAACATTTAGGGAGAAGGGTAAGATATGAGCTGGATTTAAATCATATGGGGAGACCAATGGTCCAATAATTGGGGACGGGTAAGCTGCAAAGTGGATCTAAGCCATTTGTTGCTTTTAAGGGTTTTTATACTCTCTTACTCTATATATTAGTGACGCCTAGAGAATGGCCAAAATGAAGTTGCTTGGATAAAAAGTTGTGAAGACATAATTGCAACCCTCTCCCCTTTGCAGATGTGGTTGGATACTGAGCCCTTCCTCAGAACAGCAGCACATTGCCATTCATCTATTCTTCACTCAGTCCAATGGCTCAGAGTCACACCTCTTGTTTGCAGTTAAAACCTGAAACTTATTCTCTTTCTATGACCAGTAATTTTTGCACAGAACTTCCTCTTTGTCTACTTTAGTAAAGTACACTCTTTACTGGGCAATGGATTCCCCAGGGATTGTGAAAGTCTGATACACCTGTGAGTGCCACACCTGAGAGACAAGACAATCCAGCATCTGCCGTGTATCTTTGATTTGTCACAGACAATTAACATTGACAAGTAATGTTGCAAATAGCTGAGTTGCTTGCATACTACATGAAGTACTCTGGAAGATGTGACATGCATACATGACAGCATGTTAGTTATTCTTGCATCACAATCGTTGATTGATGGAACAACTTTCTGACTTGGTGCTAGCCTTTTGTGCCCACTGATAATTGAGGGCTTGTCATGTAGCCATCATTTTCTGTTATCCCAAATGCATGATTGCAGCACCTAGAGGATTAATATTGGATTCACCGGTGGTTAGAATTTGCCAAGTCCTTTGATCTCAGACAGATTCACATACTTAGCACCTGCACTGACATTGATTGTTAGTTTTATACTATTCCTTATGAACTATCTCCTAGAATTTGATCTGAGTTAGAGAATACTTAATGATGCAATTTACCATAGACCTATGTTATCAAAGGCGATGGAAGCGGCCACAAGTCGCCTCGCCTCCGCCTCAATTGCCTCAATCTGGCATCGTGGGCCCGGCCCACCTCCGCACGCCCCGGCCCTTTTGATTTTTTGTTTAAATTTCTTTAGATTTGTTGTTACTTGTATTTAAAGTTGCTTGATTTTAGGAGTGAATGAACTTAGGAAGTTCATTGATTTTATGCATTCGTTTCTTGTGATATTTAGACATATATTTATTTTTCTTAATTATATATATTATTTTAATAAAATATCACCTCAAACACCTCAAATGTCTAGGCCATCACCTAGGCGTGAGGTATGAGATCGCCTCGGTCACCTCTTGCCTCTCGCCTCTGACTACATATCCATAGGCAATTCCCTTAGCTTCGCTTTGGAAAGGGGTGACACTGTGCTTAACCACAGTTTAACCCTGGGCGCGGAGGCGATTGTGCTTTGATTGCAGGCCAAGGTTAACTCGGAGTGGGAGTGGGATAACCACGGGATAAACCCGGGTTTCGAAACCCACCTCGCGAGGTGGGTTCCGTTTGTCCCGGCATGGCCTTTCCTTTCCTGCCCCTGTCGCCCCTGTCGCCTGTCGCTTCGGCTATCAATGCAGGTATGGATCTTTGTATAAATTAGCTTCCTATCAATGTGCAGTGAAAGATATTTTTATTAATGAAGTGTCATAAATTTTTTAACTTTTATATATTTATAATATATATTTAAACTAATATATATATTTTAACTTTTACATATTTATAATATATTTTTAAACTAAAAATGTTGTCATTTTAATATTTTTTAGAATAATATCTATTATAATACTAATTAGAATATAACTGTCTAAATTATTTAACATTAAATAATTTGTGTGTGAGAGAGAGAGTCACGTGAGAGAGAGGGAGAGAGACAATGAGAGAGAATGGAAAGATTGATTAAAAAAGTCATAAACAAAGGGCAATTATGGTATTTTGGTTGCCATAATTATAGAGTTAACTCAATTGTTACCAAATTACACTAGAATAAAAGTAGGTTAGCCCACTTCTTTATTTCCAGGTTAACTATCCTTCTATCAAACCAAAATCAGGTTAATCCAGGACTAAGTTAATCGGGTTTACTTAACCCCCAAAAAAGATAACCCCTTTCCAAAGCTAAGCTTAATTCACATGCACTCGGTGGCTCAGTGCACTCAAACATGTGGGTGTAGCTTCTGATCAAGTGGTTTTTGAGGTTTCATAAGAAGTGCCTTTCCTATTCATAGGCTTCTTTGTACCACTACTATATTGTTAAAATTTAATTTCAAAACTTGAACTTGTGTTTGGTAGACAAAATCTGATGGTAGTATAGGGGGAATCTTCTTCTAAGTTTCTTTGCATGTGCAATCGTTGATGTTGCTAGGGAAGTCTAAACAGGAACATTGAGATATAAGGGAGCTGCTTCCATATATTTTAATAATGACCATATATCTTGCCTTATTTGCACTGTCTCAATGTTCACTTACTAGCTGTGAAATGAGACCTTACAAATAGGCCAGGCTGTATACTGAGTATATTCATATCGGTAAAATTTCAGGCCCTTTAAAGAATGCTATTGACTGGGCATCCAGAGCACCAAATGTATGGGCGGACAAGCCGGCTGCAATTGTTAGTGCTGGAGGTGGATCTGGTGGCGGAAGGGCACAGTACCATCTCCGACAAGTTGGGGTCTTTCTTGATCTCCATTTCATAAACAAGCCAGAGCTTGCTGTGAATGCTTTCCAGCCTCCGCTGAAGTTTGACAGTGAAGGCAATTTGGTCGATGTTGAAACAAAGGAAAGGTTGAAACAGGTCCTGTTGTCATTGCAGGCTTTCACTCTGAGAATCAAGCAGAGCCCATGATTAGTAGTATCTATAGTTCTAATTAAATCAAACTATCATTCATATTCTACTTCATATACTAGATTGTAAGTGATTGTTTGTTTAATGCAAAATGCTGCAAATGCCGCAATCTTCTGGTTTTGAGAACACTGGTTTTAGAATCAGTGATTTTTTTTTGGTGGTTTTAGAATCTCAATGCCTTTTATTTGGTTGGTTCTGTAATGTATGAAACTAGAAAAAGGATGTATTGTCTGTTTTGACAAAATTCTAGATCATTTATCCTCTGATCTTGAGAGGTGAAGTCACCCCTAGTTTTATTCTCATGATTATACTATTGGTCTGTAACCAAGATCAAAGAGCTTGTTAAGCTAAGTTTCATGCTTCCCACATTCAATGGTGCAAGTATTGGGCCGTGGGAGGCTTGCTTCCTTAATTGGGGAGAGGAGGCCCGAGTGAAATTCAACCAAATGTTTAAAAATATTGCAAAGTGGAATTGTTTTCAAGTTTACTGTTTTACATCCCAATAAACGACCCCTAATTCAGAGTCTCAGTCATGCATGTTCCCAAAATGTTCAAGAATTCATCGAATAGGAACAAGTTGGATAGTCTAGTTGGTTCTTCTGTCTCATGGGAAATCACAAGATTTTCAATTCAAACTTTGACTCTCTCATTACTTGGGGGAGTGTGAGGCCTTGAGTTTTTTGGGTCTCAATGGGTGACTCTGACCAAAAAAAAAATCAAATATAGTCTATAAACAAAAAAGGAAAACAGAGAGGAGACAAATGTTGGGAGGGGGGATGGAGAGGAAGACCTTCCCCTCTGACATTGGCACCTCAAGCCACTTGTTTGACCCTCTCCCCCACACAAACATGGGGTGTGTGTGTGTGTGTGAGAGAGAGAGAGAGAGAGAGAGAGAGGTCTGACCTCGTGGATGACAGTCAGACTTGGGCAACCAAGTATCTTTGGCTGAGGGCCCGAGCAATGACAGTTCTAGAGGGAGGTGGGTGGCTCCTCTTTGTAGATTAAGCAAAAATAGCTATGCTGGACCATGGGGTGATGACTGACATTGAAAAATAGCTATGCTTCAAAATATATGAAATCCTTATCTCAAAATTTTAGACATTTACATGCCCTATTTGAAAAATAAATTGACATTTTGTGAGTCATTCGTATTGCTCACTCCACTATGTAATATCTTTTGCACCAATCTAGTATAAAACTAGCAAAAAAAAAAACCTGGGCAATGCCTAGGGGGCCAAGGCTAAGGTGCTAGTCAAACTACCACCTCCAAAGGAAAAAAAAGGAAAAATCTAAAATTAAGAAATGACTCGTCACCCCATTGTAAATTGTTAAAAAAATGATATCTAAGAGAATCAAAAATCATGATTGCATCATCGTATCACAATTTATTGCACTTTTTACGGCCACAATCATTGTCTTGTAATGCAAGATATTCTTTTTAACAAAAACAGATGTTAATATCT
Organism: Amorphophallus konjac; assembly: GCA_022559845.1. Lineage (NCBI taxonomy): Eukaryota > Viridiplantae > Streptophyta > Magnoliopsida > Alismatales > Araceae > Amorphophallus > Amorphophallus konjac. The sequence continues at coordinate 26,242 of JAHNEJ010002123.1, read as the reverse complement.
TCTCGACATACAGAATGACAAAATATGTAGTAAGCAGATGGTATGGATTTAATGCATATGCAATGTGTTCAAGGGATACCGAGTACTTGGCTTTTCAAATTGGATACTTGTGATATTCCTAATCACGTAGTTGGTTGTTGAGCCCGTTATTTTTCTCAAGTCGATCGAGATAAATAAAAAATAAATCGGTTGGATAGCAGTTGATAAATAGCATGAAGCTAGCACCATCACCCCAATGGATAATCCATAAACCCCGGGAGTCTCGTCGGATATCCCATCATTTTCTAAAATTAATTGAGATAAATAAAATTAAATCAGTCCGATGACGATCAGTAAATGACACAAAACTTAGGTCGTCATGATTACAGACTAATTAAGTGCCCCGATGACTCATCGACGAATACCCAGCATGAAGGGAAAAACCCTCGCAGCAAAGAAGCAAATGAAGTTTTCTGTGTCACTTGCGAGATGTCCGGCGTGTGTCGACAAATTGTTCGGATAAGATGGAGCCTCCCTCTCTCGATGAATGGCGCAAAAGGAGCGAGAAAATCGAGCACAAAGGAGAAATCATTTTCCCCCCTCCACATGGCAAAACACCAAACCCAAAGAAAATAAAAAAAGGGGGGGGGGGGGGCTTTTATAGGGGCCACCCCCTCTCTTACCTGTCCCGGCCTATTGGGACCGGGTAGGTCCCTCGAGAGACCTACTTAGACTAGGTAGGCCCCATGGGAGACCTACTTAGGGCTGGTGGCCCTGACGGGGTTGATCGGCCCCGAATAGGCCCCCAAGGGAATCTATCGGGTCCAGGTAGGTCCTCAAGCAGACTTGTACGGTCCCATTTGACTCTTAATTTTTATAAATACCTCCGATGACCCCCATTTGGAGAAACACATTCCGAAGGAAGACCCTCCAAGGAGAAACTCAAGGAGTATTTGGAGATTTGTGTTTGTTTTGTGTTTTTGTAGAGATCTACACAAGGGTATATTGTATAAATATTCTTGGATGTGTAATTATGCCCCTAGGGTCTTGTTATGTAATTTTTTATATGATTTTGTGAAAAAATCACTTATTTTTTGAATTAATCATAAATAATTAAAATATCCCATGAATTATAAGAAAACCACTTCTATGTCTGTAAGTTGCGAGAATATCTTCCAACTTTTGTAAATTATAGGTATGTCTCGGATTTTTTTATGAGAAAGTCTTGTAAAATTTACAATTTGTCAACAAAGGTTTATATTTATAGAGGAATCTTGTAAAATTATGTGCTTGTACGGATGCCCTATATTCTCCTAAAAATTATAGAACAACTAGGGTTTACAAAAATACTGTAAAATTTTATAAATTGTGTAAGCATCCCTACTACTTGTGGATGTCTCGTATATACATCTTTGCCTCAAGGAGAGAATCCCAATGTGCTCATCCAATTCTGGTTTGACAGCGATCATCTCGGCGATTTGACAATTCATAGAGATGAAGCTTGGGGCCGACTTTCCAACGATGATTTCCACAGTTTGAGGAAGATAAGTCTCAAATCAGGATACTGACACAAGTCCAAGCCAGTGTTAAACTACAACCAAACCCCTAGAGCAAACCTACTCCTATCCTTGTAGGTCTACCTTGACTTAAAATTATCTTACACTTGTACTCTAAGATGGTATAAATGCCCTCATCCCTTTGAAGGAGTTTGTTGTTATAATTGCAAATATGCCCTTAATATCACAATCGATATTGCAAAGGTTGATGACTTCTTTGGCAGTTAAACAAAGGTGTTTAGACTTTCTACCGATAAAAATTAATACTGATTCAAATCGGTGGGGAAAAGTTTAGCACACGAACCCTAATCATTTGATAAACCCAACTTACAAGATTAACATCACACATGACATATAAATGACCAATTAAGCAAATGTGTATAAATGTCCAATCAATGGATACCAAATTATTAATTTCCTTAATATTTTACCAATCCATTTAATTTATTGTTCCATGTTAATTCCCACACGTTAAACAGACTGGCATGTCTGGTGAGACCTATCATGTCTTTTCTCTTTCTACTAAAGAAGATCCACACCTTTACTGAGGTTGTGATGCCCTTTTCCTTTTTATAAGAGAGGAAGAGGAAGGTGCTCGTGTTGCACAAAGCGACTGGTAGATAACAAACAACAACAACAACAACAACAACAAGATGCTGGCAACCATCATATACGGTCCCCAAGTCATTGCGAATCACACCAGGTTCGAATACTTGGCAATGCTGCTGGTGTTTGGTGACTTCCCAGTGGTCATCGGCTCGCCCTACTTCTTGGGCGTAGTGCCTGTGATCGAAGAAAAATTAACTGTGGCTGCATCTATTGAAGGCACGAAGTCCCAAACCATCATTGATCGGGTGTTCTCAGTCAACCATATAACCATCAACTCCGCTCCTACTTACTAGGGCGTTGTAACAGTTGTAGAGGCAAGAAGCCTGCAGTGGCCATCTCTCACTCTAACAGGATGGTCATTGTCGAAAACTTGCCCAGGTGGCTCGATGAAGGTGAGCCGATCATACCTCGGGACAAGCATGTCCTGACCATCCCCACCTTTACCCACTTTGAGCTTCTTGGATGAACTCGAGAAGACAAGGTAGAGCTAAAGAAATTCGACGCATCGGTAGCAAACCGGGGGCAAATGCGTTAGCCTAACGCTAAAGCTCCCAAACCCAAGCCAGGAAGCAACCGATGGGGGAGTGCTAGCTCCATATGAAGAATATCTGGGTCACTAAGGAAGAGGCCCGTGCCATCAAGCGGGATCGAGCAGGAATGCCCATCTGCTTGTCAGACTTGCCACAAGCACAAATTTCAAAAAATTGACATCAAGCAAAAGCTCCAACGACATCAGAAATCAAAGTTCTACGCCCTCACAGGCAAAAACGAAAGGGGTTTACAAAAGCCCGACACTCATCACCTTTGGGATAGTCCCGACTGGAAGCTAATCATTCAGCTAAGGCTCCTGCACCTCCACTATTAATCTTCGACAAGCTAGGGGCACCTACCCGACTGAGAGTGCAACCACCAAGAAAGAAGCACGTGGTACAAGTGACCAATGATACTGTCAAGGTAGTCACTTGTTACACTACATACCAGCAAGCAGCTAGATGAAATAGCAGATGATCTGAATGAGCCACTGTTGTCCCTGAAAAAATCTTGTTCAACATCCTAGGCCATGACCCAACTGAATCGTGCAGTCGCTACTCCATTCAACCAGCAAGGGGGACCATAAGAAATCCATAATGCTCATGAAAGTGAAAACTTGGGCGACAATTTTGAGCTGGAAGATAATGTCTAGGATGTCATGCTAGAAGAGTTACAACATGAAAATCATAAGTTGAAAAATATCCTGCAAGGCTTATTGCGAGAGAGGGAATTGCAGCCATAACCTATAGTAATGCCGTAGGTGGAGCAAGCTCCCCAAAGCAGGCCACTGTGGTCAATGCTTTCACTACGACAGTCAAGATACCGGCGACTGTGGTGTTCAAAACTCGTCAGGTAGAAAATAGTAATTGGTCGTCAAGGATACCAATGTTGGAAAATCTAATGGGGGCAAAGATAGATAATCGAAAGAATCATGGAGGTAAAGTTCGCCCAGCACGGGGAAGGTGTCACCACTGTTGATCTATATAATGTGCCTTACCCACTCCAGCACCAATTCAAGAATCTCCCATCGGAGTACTCTACGGCTCCCAAATTTCAAAAGTTTAATAGGTATGGGTCTCTTCACAAGCATTTGGCCTATTACATTACAAACATGAGTGAAGTAGCTCTTGAGGAGTCTTATCTCCACCACTATTTTGCCACTTCTTTAACATGTACCACTTTCCAATGGTATTTCCATCTGAAGTCTAATTTGGTGGTCAATTGGGCAGACATGCAGAAGAAATTCCTCAACCATTTCCAAATGGCCGAGCGCAAAGTGTCTCTGGTGGAGTTGGGTTCCCTTCGACAAAGGAAAGGGAAGAGTGCTCTTGACTTTATTAAGCATTGGAGAGACTTCAATATGAGATGTGACAATCCTCCGACTTCGGAAGATACCATCACCATATGTTAGAAGGGTGTAGTAGTGAAAGTCAATGAAAAACTCCTCAGAACAAACATCAAAGGCTTCAGCCAACTTCATTTTGTTGTTACTGAAATGGAGTTATTTTTTGCCGATAACCCAAATTATACTCCTGCTAAAAGTAGAACATCTAAAGGCTGTAGTGCTAGCGGCAAGGAAGTAAATACAATGGATTTCTCTATGAACAATGGAAATAATGGGGGATAAAGCTTAAATGGTTCTGGTACGACGTCCAAAAGCAATGCGTCCATCACCACATTGGTGGAGCGCATGAAGACGCCATATTCCTTCATGAAGGAGCACACAAAGAAATTTTTTGAGCTGTGTATGAAGCAGAAGCTCATTGTTTTATCAAAACCATGGAGGTTGGCAGATGTAGGCAAAGCAAATGAACCCAACTACTATGTGTACCATAGCGTATTGGGCCACACAATTGAAGATTGCTACATCTTAAAAAACATGGTAGAAAAGGTGATTCAGGACAGCCTGATCATGATGCAAGATTGTTTGGTCGGTCCTCCATAGCGGCATGCTTAGAATAGGCCAAACCAATCGGCCAATGTAATCTATCACTTACTTAATGAGCTTCACAAAGTCTCCGAAGCAAAAAGGACAAGATTCACAGCTAATGAGCCTACCCCATCTACCTACAACAATACCGATGCCTCGAAGGCCGTACCGTCAAATGGACGGCATGAAGTGATGACGGGGGGCACCTTTCCTCGAAGGTTCGAATGCTTGGCTGTGTGGGAAAGTATATGAAAGGTGGAAAGAAAGGTCAGGTGGTTGTAGTAAGAGCAACACAAGCTGTTGTAGTTCCTAAGGCACATTGATGAACAATTGGCAGCATTTCCCTTTATGCCATTGGCAAGAGAGCCTACCTCGGTACCCATACAACACTCTTAAAACTTGATGGGTGTTCAAATACCACCTGGGTTTGGGGGATGGTTGTCTGAAGAGTCATCAGATTCATTTGTCAATGAGGCCCCCCAAAAGTCACATTCCTTCCCTCGTGATAGTCTTGGAAATATTCCATGTCTGCTATCAAGAAGGATTAATAACCCTCTCGACACCAAAAAATAATCAAGAAACAAGCACGGTGCACTGGCATGAATATTGTCTGTATCACCGGCCAGTCTGTCATATTATCCATGATTTTCATGTCTTTAAAGATATTGTGGAGGATTTGATCTCTCAAGGATTGGTAGACATGGGTGATCATCTGGTAGATCCTCCGCAACCTCATGCCTGGAATCGGCCGACTTAGGCAGCCAATGCGATTTGCCACTCAGTCAATGTGATTTATACAATGGCGGCATTCATTGTCACGCCCCGAACAAGGTGGAATTATCAAGGCATGAACAGTTATACGTGCATGTCGATTAAGAGACTTAGATGATGAGTATGAACAACAAATGGATAAAATCACATCTTTATTTCATAATCTGACATTTCCAACAAATATCCTTCAAGGACTTACAATACTATTCAAACTCGATACATTCATTTATAAGTAGACAGACTGGGAAAGAAATTTATTAAAAACTATCATCACTCTCATCACTCCAGCCCATTCCCGTCATCTTCAGGATTTCTGAAAATTAACAACAATACACAGGGTGAGCTAGAAAGCTCAGTAGGACTTATATCTCTTTACCAGGTCACTTTAAGTAATTAGCATTTTTTGATCATCTATATGCTCTTGAATAAAATAAGTAATAAAATAAATGACAATTATAGAACAAGATCAGGAAGTCAATAATTTCAAGAATAGATATTGTAGAACTCAAGTGTAAGCATGAAGATCAATAACAAGTATAGAATTGTAAATATGGCCATGTAACAAGGATATTAACCACTCTGGTCAAACATGTCATGTATAGGAAGTTAAGCATGTAACGAGTCAAGCATGTAATAAGTGAATTGCCTAGTTCAATCTTGCATGTCAGTTGGTGCAATGCCACACCTGATCATTCAACTCCCTCGGGCACAAGTACTTTCAGGCTTTACTCACCTAGGACCAGATCAGGGCCCCCATGTTTGTCAGGCATTGAGTATCAGGTGGACCAAAGTCCCATGTAATTTCAGAACAATTCATTTATAATTATGGCCAATTCGAGTTTCAAGAAAAGCTTAAGAAGCGTAGTATAGCGCATAACTAGTCATTTAGTTATGGAGGACTCTAGAGGTGGCCCCTACAGGCTCAAGAGGTGGCTCCCGTTATGTAGCACTTTGCGCCATTCTGGCCTCAAGAGGTGGCTCCCATAACGTAGCACTTTGCCCTGCATGGCACTTAGCTCCTACACTCCCAAATGGTAGTTTATGACTAAAGTACAGATCTAGCAAAATTTCCATTTCCAAGGGCATGTAGTATGAAGAAAGGGCATGTAGTATGAAGAATAATGAAGTTTATAAGAGAAGTTCAAGGATGATTTAAGGCATCATGTTTAACGACATTAAGATAATAAAGAGAATGAATTTCGGTCAAGGCGCGATCAACTCTCGTGGAAAATCTCATAAAATAAGTTTAGATCAAGGTTTTTCTCAGTCGGGTGATTAACAGAAAATCAAAGAAAATACGGTCAGGTAAGAGGTGAGACAGTGGGGAGCTCCCCTCGTATTCACGAGGTCCTAATTAAGTAACCACTTATCCACTTAAAGCGTTTGCCCTGTGGACCTCTAGCCTTAGGCACCGGTTCTTCTTGGTGAACTTGCTAGCTACACGATTTTTCGGAGGCACAAAACACGTAAATCAAACGAAAATCATTCTTGTATATTCTAACATGTTCATTTGTGAAATAATTTTAATGAAAGAAAAGACATTAAAAAAGATGTCAAGCTTCCAATTGCATAATATGTTCATGTATGAAGAGAAGTTGAAAGGAGATGTCAAGCTTTCAGATAGAGCTTAGATAAAAGAGATAGGGTCAATCATGTATAGAATTGTACGAAAATTAGAGCATAGTTGTTTGAACAATTAACGATAGCTTTACGAGTTCATTCACCTAGTCATTTCTTTGTTAATAGTATTCTTAAGGCAAGAACATGATTTTAAAATTCAAAATTTAAGTTTTGAAATAACGCACATAAACGAGGTAAATCGAGCGTGGTTACCGTATTCAAATCATGGTCCATATGTGATCCACGTTATTGAAACACGTTATGATAATGAAAACTCCATTTTTGAACTTTAAATCTTAAAATAAGCCATAAATACATGATCATGAAAAATTTACATAGAATCAAAATACTCATGCAAAGAAACATATATGGAGATCTAATTAAGTTTTCGCCTGAGAGAAAACCTACCTCGTTGAAGATCAAAGAAGAAGAAATTTAAGAACGAAGAACGCTTTCGAACACTCCTCCAACTTCGAGCTTTCTCCCTCTCTCCAACAGTAATTCCTCCAATAGATTTGTGCTTTGAGTAGGGAAGAGCCCAGCCCTATTTATAGGCCAAAATCTCCCACCTACTTTCCTATTCACCAACCTTGTTACTATTACACCAACCTTGTTACTATTGCACCAACTTTGTCACTATTACACCAACTTGTTACTATTACACCAACTTAATTCCAATATGTGAATGCCATAATCAATGACATCATTTATTCAATGATGTAAGAATGACCTTATCCATTAGTTAAGATTAGATTAAAGCTAATAATTCTCTCTTAAATCGGATGCTATAGTACTGCTACAGTACCGACGTCTTCGCCTTCTCAGAATCGTGCCGTGAATCTCGTCGTTCGTGTTAACAAGTGTGATAGGGTTCATGTTTATGTATTCTATACTTTTAAAGACATAACAGAAAAATATTCATAATTTATTTTATTTTCATCTTTCATTATTCCTTTTTACATATAAATGCATATAATTTTTTTTTGAGTTGCTACATATTCCCCCACTTAAAAGAATTTGGTCCTCCAAATTCACATCACGTAATAGTAATTTAAAAATTCAAATGGAGGGTTCAAAATTCTAACCCGAGATCAAATCTGGATACTTCTTCTTGATTGACTCTTCTAATTCTCAAGTAGCCTCCTCGAATCCACGCTTACTCCATTGGACTTTTACCATCGGTATATCCCTATTCCTTAGCTGGTGAAATTTCTGATCTAAGATCTTGATCGGTCTTTCTTCATAAGATAAATCCTTCTGTAGCTTCAAGTCATCGAATTGAATCACATGCGAAGGATCATACACATATTTCCTTAGCATGGATACATGAAATACATCATGGACACCAGTCAATTGTGGAGGCAAAGCCAGCTTGTATGCCACTTCGCCGATTCGTTCTAGAATCTCAAAAGGGCCAATATATCTTGGACTCAGTTTTTCTTTGATACCAAACCTTTTAATTCCTCGCGTGGGTGAAATTTTCAAGAAGACATGCTCTCCCACTTGAAATTCAAGGTCTCTTCTTCGATTATCGGCATAACTTTTTACCGTGATTGAGGAATTTTCAGCCTTTCACGGATCAACTGAATATTGTGAGTTGTATCTTGAATAATATTGGGACCCATCAATCCTTCTCTCCAACCTCACTCCAGCATAGAGGTGATCTACAACTCCTACCATACAGTGCTTCAAAAGGTGCCATTTGAATGCTATACTGATAACTGTTATTATATGCAAATTCAATCAATGGCAAGTGTTCATGCCAACTTCCCCCAAAATCTATCATACAAGCTCTTAACATATCTTCGATAATCTGATTCATCCTCTCGGTGTTCATTTGTCTGAGGGTGGAAAGCCGTACTAAAATTCAGCCTAGTACCCAAAGATGATTGCAAACCTTTTCAGAAGTGAGAGGTGAATCTCGGATCTCTATCCGAAATAATAGAAGTTGGAATACCATGCAGCCTTACAACCTCCTTGATATATAGGGCAGCTAGAACATCCATGGTCCATTTGGTTTTGATGGGCAAGAAGTGAGCGGATTTAGTTAGTCGGTCCACAATCACCCATATAGCATCAAATCCACTTCGTGTCTTTGGCAATCCAACTATAAAATCCATGCCAATACTACCCCATTTTCATTCCGGTATCTCTAGAGGTTTTAGCTTACCAGTCAGTTTGAGATGTTCGGCTTTAACTTGTTGGCAGACCAAGCATCGGCTCACGAACTTGGCTACCTCTCTTTTCATGTTAGGCCACCAAAAGGTTGTTTTGAGATCTTGATATATTTTTGTAGCACTAGGATAAATTGTGTACCTCGATCGATGTGCCTCCTTCATGATTTTGTCCTTGATGATAGAACAATCGGGCACACAGGTTCTTCCTCGGAAGAGCAGTCTTCCATCATCTGCCAGAAAGAAATCTGGTCGTCGATCTAATTTCTCTTTAATTTCAACAACCAATGGATCATCACTTTGCAACTTTTTAATTTCTAAGAGTAACTTGGATTGGAGACTAATATTTATAATTAAGACTCCTTCTTCCTTCTCCTCCATATTGAGGTCTAAGTTTGCCATTTGTTCTAACAATTGCCACTTTTTAATCATTAGGCTCGATAATAATGCCATCGGCTTCCGGCTAAGAGCATCAGCTACGGCATTGCCTTTTCTGGGATGATATTGTATAGAGAAATCAAAATCCTTCAAGTATTCCAGCCACCGTCTTTATCTCATATTAAGTTCTTTTTGAGAGAATAAATACTTGAGACTCTTGTGGTCGGAATATACAATAAATGCCTCACCATAGAGATAATGTCACCAAATCTTCAAGGCAAAGACTACAGCTGCAAGCTCTAAGTCATGCACGGGATAATTCTCCTCGTACCTTTTCAATTGCCTTGAGGAATAGGCGATCACCTTGCCATGTTGCATCAATACACAGCCTAGGCCAATTCCGGATGCATCAGCATAAACTTCGAATCCTCCTCCTTCAGTAGGCAATGTGAGTATAGGGGCAGTAGTCAAATAATCTTTCAAAGTATGGAAGTTTTTCTCACATTCCTCAGACCATATATACGGAATCTCCTTTCTCGTCAATCTTGTCAAAGATACGGCGATCTTGGAGAAATCCTTAATAAATCTTCTATAATATCCTGCCAATCCCAAGAAGCTTCGAATTTCGGTCATGCTAGTAGGTCTTTCCCAATTCTTTACTGCCTCTACCTTTGAAGGATCGACTGCAATACCCTCCTGAGAAATTATGTGACCGAGAAAAGAAACTTCTTCTAGCCAAAAGTCACACTTGCTAAGCTTAGCATATAATTTGTGATCTCTTAATAACTGTATGGCTTTCATGAGATGTTCTTCATGCTCCATCTTTGACTTGGAATAGATCAAAATATCGTCAATAAAGATCACAACAAATTGATCAAGGTATGGCCTGAATACACTATTCATCAATTGCATAAATGCGGCAGGCGCATTGGTTAGGCCAAAAGGCATAATAGTGAACTCATAGTGTCCATACCTGCTCCTGAATGTCATTTTATGAATATCCCCTTCCTTGATTTTCAATTGATGATAACCAGATCTGAGATCAAGTTTTGAAAAATATTGAGCTCCCGAAATCTGGTCAAATAGCTCATCAATCCTCGACAATGGATATTTATTCTTGATTGTGAGTTGGTTCAATTTCCGGTAGTCAACACACAATCTCATTGACCCGTCCTTCTTTTTGACAAATAAGACAGGAGCTCCCCATGGTGAAGTACTTGGTCGGATGAATCAAATCAATAGAGAAGACCACTTCTCTCTCTGGAGGAATACCAGACAACTCGTCTGGGAATACATCAGAATAACCCTGAACAATAGGAATATCCTCCAGATTGGGTTCCTTATGCTTGGCCATAGTCATAGAAACTAAGAAAGTCGCACAACCCTTCTTCAATAATTTATCGGCTTTAAGGGCCGAAATAAGGGATATGTGTCTAGAATACCTGACACCAGAAAATAAGAGGTTGGGGTACTCACTAAAGGTTACCATACCCAATTTACAGTTAACACTGGCACCATATGTAGATAACCAGTCAGCTCCCAAAATAATATCATATCCTTCCATCTCCATGCATACTAAGTCAGCCGATAGGTTGTAACCGTTGACTAGAACTTCACTAATAGGATAGAAATATTTAATCTTCGATCCCGCCAATAGGAGTAGTAATAGTAAGTTTGGGTTTTAACGGGATAGGCCTCATCGGCAAAGTATCCGCAAAGCTATTAGATATAAATGAATGTGTGACTCCAGTGTCAAATAAAATAGAGGCGGGCTTTGAACAAATAGAAAGAGTACCTTCCACAATGCCTCCTTCTTCAGTAAGTTCCGCATCCCTAAGAGCTTGAAGTCTACCTTACTTTTTGATAGTAACTGGAAATTTTTTCGGTAGAGTTTGCTCGTTGAGGAGTGGACAATTTGTGATTCTATGATCCCGACTCCCACATCGAAGACAGTCACCAAGTCTTCTCCAGCACTCTTCCGCCTTATGTCCAGGCTTTTCACAATGCTTGCATAGTTCCTTTCATGGGGTAACAAAATGGACAATTTGTTTATCATTCCATCTTGGCTTCTTGTCCTTTTGGAAGTTACGCCCATCATTGGGCCTCTTCTTCTCGAAGGAGGGCTTGAAGTTACCGAAGCTAGTTATTATCTCCTTCTTGGCATCTCTTCCCCGGATGCGATCAGACATCTCTGTTGCATCTTCCAGGAGTTGGGCTCTTCTCACCATGTCGGCATACACTTGAATATCCATCAAGGCGAGTTGAGTAATATACTGGGGCCTTAAGCCATTTAAGAATCTCCTCGCCTTCATCTTTTCGGTACCCACAAAGCGTGGTGCGTACCGGGATAGTCTCGCGAATTGAGCTTCATATTCCGCCACCGTCAAACTCCTTTGCTTCAAAGAAGTAAATTCGGCAGCCTTTCTCTCTTGAACTCGGTCAGAAAAGTACTTGTTGTTGAAGTGTTCTACGAACTCTTCCCACAACACTTGGTCGTGTGGTAGACTTGTTTCGACTGACTCCCACCAAGTACGGGCATCCCTTTCAAGTTGAAAGGTAGTGAGTAGGACCTTCTCCTCATCAGCATATTGCATGACTCGAAAAATCCTCTCGATTTCCTTCACCCAGTGTTCTGCCTCATCTGGGTCCGTGGACCCTGCGAACTTGGGAGGGTTCATACTTTTGAAGTTCCTATGTAAATTTCCCACTCCACTGTTAGCTCCTCCTTGAGCTACTTGTTGTAGCGCTTGGGTTAGTCCTTGTATCGTCCGCTGCATCTTGCGTCATTGTGCTCTCTCGACAGCCATTGGTGAGAATTAAGTCTGTAATAACAGTTACAAAATTTAAGTGTTTGTTTTATGTTCCTGATTTATCCTACTTTAAAGCTTAGTCCATGGCTCTACCCATTCTCACCGGAAAGTTTCAAGATTCTATCAAAGGTTATTGATCAACCCTTAGAACTTATATTAAGGGAAACCTAGGGTTTATGAAACCTGGCTCTGATACCAACTAAACTGTCACGTCCCGAACAAGACGGAATTATCAAGACGTGAACAGTTATACGGGCAGGTCGATTAAGAGACTCAGATGATGAGTATGAACAATAAATGGACAAAATCACATCTTTATTTCATAATATGATAATTCTAACAAATATCCTTCAAGGACTTACAATATTATTCAAACTCGATATAATCATTTATGAGTAGACAGACTGAGAGAAATTTATTAAAAACTATCATCACCCTCATCACTCCAGCCCATTCCCATCATCTTCAGGATTTTCTGAAAATTAACAACAATACGCAGGGTGAGCAAGAAAGCTTAGTAGGACTTATATCTCTTTACCAGGTCACTTTAAGTAATTAGCATTTTGAATCATCTATATGCTCTCGAATAAAATAAGTAATAAAATAAATAACAATTAGAGAACAAGATCAGGAGTCAAGAATTTCAAGAGTAGATATTGTAGAACTCAAGTGTAAACATGAAGATCAATAACAAATATAGAATTGTAAATATGGCCATGTAACAAGGATATTAACCATTCTGGTCAAACATGTCATGTATAAAAAGTTAAGCATGTAACGAGTCAAGCATGTAATAAGTGAAATGCCTAGTTCAATCTTGCATGTCAATTGGTGCAATGCCACACCTGATCATTCAACTCCCTCGGGCACAAGTACTTTCAGGCTTTACTCGCCTAGGACCAGATCAGGGCCCCCATGTTTGCCAGGTATTGAGTATCAGGTGGACCAAAGTCCCATGTAATTTCTAGAACAATTCATTTATAATTATGACCAATCCGAGTTTCAAGAAAAGCTTAAGAAGCATAGTATAGCGCATAACTAGTCATTTAGTTATGGAGGACTCTAGAGGTGGCCCTTACAGGCTCAAGAGGTGGCTCCCGCTATGTAGCACTTTGCGCCATTCTGGCCTTAAGAGGTGGCTCCTATAACGTAGCACTTTGTCCTGCATGGCACTTAGCTCCTACACTCCCAAATGGTAGTTTATGGCTAAAGTACAGATCTAGCAAAATTTTCATTTCCAAGGACATGTAGTATGAAGAATAAATGAAGTTTATTAGAGAAATTCATGGATGATTTAAGGCATCATGTTTAACGACATTAAGATAATAAAGAGAATGAATTACCGGTCAAGGTGCGATCAACTCTCGTGGAAAAATTTGTAAAATAAGTTTAGATCAAGTTTTTCTCAGTCGGATAATTAGCAGAAAACTAAAGAAAACGCGGCCAGGTAAGAGGTGAGACAGTGGGAGGCTCCCCTCGTATTCACGAGGTCCTAATTAAGTAACCACTTATTCACTTAAAGCGTTTGCCCGTGGACCTCTAGCCTTAGACACCGATTCTTCTTGGTGAACTTGCTAGCTACACGATTTTTCGGAGATACGAAAACACGTAAATCGAACGTAAATCATTCTTGTATATTCTAACATGTTCATTTGTGAAAGAATTTCAATGAAGGAAAAGCTAATGAAAAAAGATGCCGAGCTTCCAATTGCATAATATGTTCATGTATGAAGAGAAGTTGAAAGGAGATGTCAAGCTTTCAGATAGAGGTTAGATAAAAGAGATAGGGTCAATCATGTATAAGAATTATACGAAAATTAGAGCATAGTTGTTTGAACAATTAACGATAGTTTTACGAGTTCATTCACCTAGTCATTTCTTTGTTAATAGTATTCTTAAGAGAAGACCATGATTTTAAAATTTAAAACTTAAGTTTTGAAATAACGCACATAAACGAGGTAAATCGAGCGTGGTTACCGTATTCAAATCATGATCCATATGTGATCCACGTTATTGAAACATGTTATGATAATGAAAACTCGCATTTTTGAACTTTAAATCTTAAAATAAGCCATAAATACATGATCATGAAAAATTTACATAGAATCAAAATACTCATGCAAAGAAACATATATAGAGATCTAATTAAGTTTTCGCTTGAGAGAAAACCTACCTAGTTGAAGATCAAAGAAGAAGAAATTTAAGAACGAAGAACACTTTCGAACACTCCTCCAACTTCGAGTTTTCTCCCTCTCTTCAACCAGCAATTCCTCCCAATAGATTTATGCTTTGAGTAGGGAAGAGCCCATCCCTATTTATAGGCTAAAATCTCCCACCTAATTTTCCTATTTCACCAACTTTGTTACTATTACACCAACCTTGTTACTATTGCACCAACTTTGTCACTATTACACCAACTTGTTACTATTACACTAACTTAACTACAATATGTGAATGACATAATCAATAATCTCATTTATTCAATGATGTAAGAATGACCTCATCCATTAGTTAGGATTAGATTAAAACTAATAATTCTCTCTTAAATCGGATGCTATAGTACTGCTATAGTACCGACGTCTTCGCCTTCTCGGAATCGTGCCGTGAATCTCATCGTTCGTGTTAACAAGTGAGATAGGGTTCATGTTTATGTATTCTATACTTTTAAAGACATAACAGAAAAATATTCATAATTTATTTTATTTTCATCTTTCATTATTTCTTTTTGCATATAAATGCATATAATTTTTTTTAAGTTGCTACATTCATGTTCCCTGAGCCGGGAGTCAGAGGAGGCAAAATATGTCAAGCCCACACTCTGGTATCTGGGATACCGGCCCTCCCATTAATGCTCCTTTCCAAAGGAGGACACTAAAAATATTTTGATGTTCTTATAGAAAAGGGCACAATAATGGTGTACGACCCGCCGACACTATGCATAGATGGAGAAGAGGTATCATTGTTACTGTGAATACCATACTCGGATATCTCATCATATAGAAGAATGTGAATATGTCCAAGACTGCATTGAAACCCTTATTCAAAGAGCGGTGATCGATTCTCAAGGGCGATGCATGATAAGACAACGCATTAAGAAGGCTACTAATAAAATGCTGGAGATCAGTCCATTAGCGAGAAGATTACGTGGGGAATGTTCAAGAAATGACCCTGACAGTCCCATTGATTATGAGTTTGAGTGGCCAAAGCCTCAAGTGAGAAGCACATGTCACCTGGATAAATAGAAGGCCAACCCTGGCGAGCAAAACCATAAACCCGCCCTAATAAGGGTCCTGTGCGAAGCACCAAGCAAGGCCCCATGCCAATGTTGCCTAGTAGATGACTTAACCCAGAGGGGGGTGAATGGGTAAATAAAAATTAATTGCAATAAGACAACATTTTAGAACGAAGAATGATAATGCTTAAATAGATGCAGAATTATAAAAGTGTAGCTATCTTGAACTACTCAGAAAAGCCTTTTTTTGAAGAAAAGAACTCAGAGTTGCATGAAAGGCTTTTTCTAAAGAAGTAGATAAGAATGCAGCAGAGAGAATGCACGATTTGCTTCTTCTTCACTTGAGCTCGCAATAGAGGATTTGTTGAGAAAGGATTTGGCTTTGATCTCTCAACACTTGGCAATGTGGACTTGTGCTGGAATTTGGGTTTCTCACTTGGTTCAAGCTCGTTTGTATTCTCTTTGTCATTCTCGTTCTGTACACCGCTTGTATATATAGCTTTCTTGTGTGTTGGTTCTGTTAGATACAGTTTGGTGAACATTAGACCCATCTTGGTAAACGTTAGACCCAGCTTGGTATCCATTTAGAGTTAACTTTGTAAATGTTAGAGAGCTTCATGATCTGTCTTTAGTGAGTAGCTGTCTACCAGAGAAGATGTTTCTGCCTTTGATACCTATGGTGCTTTTTCAGTGCGAAAAGATAGAAGCAGATCCTTCCTAAGATAGCTCCTTTGACTTCGTATGTTTCTTGAGAAACATGAAGATCTTTCTTAAAGTAAACGTCCTTTCCTAGGATGCCCTTTCTTTATAGACCTGTCATTCTTGCAGAATGTATTTGTTTACTCCATGATAAGATAAAGTCAGGAAGTGCTGCATAGAGTATTCCTTCTTTTTGCTCGCCTTGATCCATATTCGTACTACTATTCCTGTCATTGACTTTCTTGTCTGCATCTTCTTGAAAATAGACTAAGAGGATGTGGACATGCAAAATTGCACTCCCGTATGCCCCTTTAGCGGCACGCTTGCTGCCCGTTTGGCCGGCACACCTCAGGTGATTCTTGGCCGACACGCCCACGAGCGCCTTCACCGGCACACCTCCAACCACCTCACCGGCACGCCACCGCGCCAACTCCACGGCACACGCCCACTGTGCCGGGTAACACCCCAAAAGTCACACCGGATCACACCACACATATCCCGCCAGTCCACCTTTTTACTCCACCTCACCAGGTGACCCTTTTCTCCCCTCACCGGATGCCAGCCTCCACCCTACCCTTGATGGGACAGCCAGCACAAACGGTACTCTGCTTTTGCCTCTGGCTACTGGATATGGAGTCTCCTTCGCTCTCAGAGAGTCATTGGCACCGTCCAAGTTATAATCTTCAGGGATCAAGAAAAAGGCATGAAACGCAAGCAGGGTTCTAAATCTGGATACAAGAAAAAAAAAAGAATAAGAGAAGGGGTTAGCGGCTGTGAATGAGCCAGTGCCATCTCCATCACATTTGAACGTGGATGAGGATTTGGGTTTGGATGACAATGATGATTGCCTAATAAATTTGAGAAATGAGGTCGAATTACTTTCTGTTGCTTCTGATGAAAAAGGAAATCTGGCAAAATCTGATCCTGTTATAAATGAAACACCAATGAGACAATCAGGATATGGTCGTGTGAAAGTGAAGCTTAAGTCCTTAAGATTATCAGAAACTCCAAACACATGTGTGGATGCTCAGACAAGTGAGACAGAGAAAAGCAAGGAAAGAAGGGAGCATAAAGATTATATCTTCCAGAGGCCGAGGCTCTTCAAATGTATATATACCAGAGAAGCATGCGTACAAGGCAAACAGTCCTTTGCAACTGATGGGTGCGAGGGAACCAGCTCTCTCAGGCAACGAAAAGACTGCAGAACCATCAATTCCTACGAAATTGCATTAGAGAGGAATAGAGTCTCCTTATGTGGATCCACACTACAATGAGAATGGACTGAGTGCCGCCCTTGCGGTGATTAAGAAAGTCATAAAAATGGATGCTGCTGAGCTCTTGCCCGGCACGCTCTATTGAGCCCCTGCCCGGCACACCCTGGGTGCCCTCCCAACGGCACACCCCTGGTGTCTCTCAGCAGCACATCCTCCCAACGGCACACCCTGCCAGACTCTTGCCCGGCACGCTCCATTGAGCCCCTGCCCGGCACACCCTGCTGAACCCTCCAATAGCACACCCATTGACACCTCCCAACGGCACATCCCCTTTAGCCTTCCATGGCACACTATTTTGAGCCTTCAACGGCACACCCCTGCAAGGGCCTTCAGTGGCACACCTTCAGGGTTCTTCAGCGGCACACTTGCGAAGGCCTTCAGCGGCACACCTGCGAGGCTCTCCAGCGGCACGCCTTCCTCAGCCCTCAGCGGCACAACGTTCGGCCCATCCACGCCGGTCAACGCTTGTAGCCCTCCGCCCGCAGCGAAAGCATGGCAGGCCCATACCTAGACCTCGCTGGGCGGTCCTCGCCCCACCTACTCCCGTCCTCGACAGTCGTCGGCTTGACCAGGGGTATAAGAACCCCTCGCTCCAACGAAAAAGGGGGAGACGGAGGAAGACGGAGAATAGACAGAGGCCTACACGGACGAAGAGAGAAGAGAGAAGGAGAAGAGGAAGAGCTCGCCCGTCCAAGCTCGGCAAGCCCAGGAGGGCTCCAGAGAAGAAGAAGAAGCTGGAGAAAGAGAGGAAGAGAGTGAGAGAGAGAGAGAGAGAGAGAGAGAGAGAGAGAGAGAGAGAGAGAGAGAGAGAGAGAGAGAGAGAGAGAGAGGCTTCATGTAACGGGGAAGTGGGGAAGAACATGGAGTAGTCACCCTTGTTCGGCCCCAACACTCTCCCCGTTTCCTTCTTTCTTTTTCATTTTCATGATCGCCTCCCTTCCCCTCTCCGTAGTGTCAGCACGAATGTGCTTTGCAATGTATGTGGCTGGCCGTGGTCGTCCCTCTTCGTGAATAAAAAAAAAAATCACCCTTCTTGGGTCTCTTGTTGCTTCCGTTGGTTTGTGCCAGTGTGCATGGTATGTTGTTCACTTTCTCTCCTTCTCCGGTGTCTTGGAGTCTCCAGGTTGGTATCGTTCCCCCGCACGATCCATGGCCTTACGCTTAGTCTTCGGCCCAAGGGAGTTTATTCTTCTGTTCTCTCGGGGCTTCGTGAGCTCGATGCCCTCCTTCCTGGCCTCCAACCTCAGCCGTTTACCTAGAGGGAGAGGCCTCCCTCTTCTTCTCCTGAACATCCTGCCACCGATGCCCTCCTTGGCCTTCCCCCTTTCTTCAATCCCCAGCCCACCTGGCTAACCCTCAGTCTTCATCCTTTCGCCCAGCCTCCCTAGCTTCCAGCCGGGCGTCCTGGCTAAGCCCCTCGCTGATACACCTTCAGCAGCTCTTCGCCGGCACGCTTCATTTGGCCCTCAGCGGCACGCCTCCAGCAGCCCTTCGCCGGCACACTTCATTTGGCCCTCAGCGGCACACCTTTGGCCGCTCTTCGCCGGCACGCCCCTATTGGGCCTTCAACGGCACACCCTTCTAGATCCCTGCCCGGCACACCCTCCAATCCTCTCCTCTTGCCCGGTGCACCCCCAGCCGGTCCCAGATGAGTCCCCCATCCGTCGTTTCTTCCGAGTTTTTCGAAGTTTTATTAAAGGTGTTGCCGCCTTCGGGCGCCCACCTCCAGTTGTCGGGTTCCGCCACTCTATGTGGGCGCGTTCCCTTTATCTCCCTTACACTCGGGTCAAGGGGAGATGCTGCCGAATTTTCGTTAGAAATAATAACACATTGAAAAGACAAAAGGATGCAACGAACAAATGGAATAACAATGTATCAAAAAGGCAAAAGGAAGCAACAAACGAGTGGAACAATCGGTAATAGAACTTTCTAACCAGGCAAGGCATGGCCGACAACATGAGAAGAATGGAGCTCATTGAGAACATGACAAATTAAACGTTCAATCCGTGAAGAGAGACTGAGCAAACAAGGGGGAGGGGAAGGGAGATTTGTATAAAACTACATAAGAGCTGGAGAAAAGAAGAAAAGAAAAGCCTTAAAAGAACCAGAGGGAGAGTGGGTCTTCTTAGAAATTCTCAACCTACTCCCTCAGCGGTACGCCCTCATAGCCCCTCGGCGGCACGCTCCCCAGCCCTTCAGCGTGGAACACAACGTACAGACTTGGCAGGTTGAGGCACGAACACAGCAACAAGCAATGTATAGACTTTGCGTGAGGGATTGTGTAAATGCAAACAATGAAGTATGGCCAATGTATAGACTTTGAGCTGCAGCCGATGGACAATGTATAGACTTTGAGCTGCAGCCAATGGACAATGTATAGACTTTGAGCTGGCCAACGTACAGACTTTGAGCAGCCAATGTATAGACTTTGAGCTACAATGTATAGACTTTGAGCTGCAGCCAATGGACAATGTATAGACTTTGGGCTGGCCAATGTATAGACTTTGAGTTGCAATGTACAGACTTTGGGCTGGCCAATGTATAGACTTTGAGCTGTAATGTATAGACTTTGAGCTGGCCAATGTACAGACTTTGAGCTGCAGTGTACAGACTTTGAGCCGATGAATGCAGCCAATGTATAGACTTTGGGCTGATGAATGTACAGACTTTATGTCGCAGCGACCGGCCAATGTGCAGACTTCAGCCCTTCAGCGGCACCCTCCTTAAGTCCTTCAACAGCACGCATCTCCAGCCCTTCGCCGGCACACTTTCTGCCCACCTTCCTTCAGCGGTACACCCCCCCTTTAGCCCCCTTTTCAACCCGCCAAGGGTCAACTCTCCCCAAAAAAAAAGGGTAATGCATGAATATATGTATACATGTACATCTGGGCATATAATGGCAGCACTGACAAACTAATAAAAAAAATCATGATGAATAAATAAACATGAATATATATATGAGAAATAAATAAAAAAAAAGTGAAATAATAATAATAATAGTAAAAAAAGGAAAGGGAAGATATAATAGTAATAATAATAAATAAAATGGAGAAATCATCCAGAATAAATACATAAAAGGGAAATAACCAATAAAATATATATGCACATAATTTAAAACCCAGATAAAGAAAATGGTAAAATCTATATCGCAGCCCCGTCTCTCCCGTGACCCGGTGTCGAAGGAACAATGATGCCGCCCTTGCGGGTTGGGCCTGAGTCTCGGGAATTATCCCGAAATGGCCATGACCCGACCTCGTCCCCGGCTGACATTCCGACTAAATTGGACTCGTTTCTCAAGGCGGATCCCTTCCGAGTTGCCACTAGAATTGCCGCGCGCTCAGCAGACATTTGAACGGGTTCACCTCGGTTTTCGCCGCGTTTCTATTACGGACTGTGTCTGAACATGAAAAGACCCGTGAGCAACCAATATGGCCGACGGCTCCCTCCCCGACATGGTCGTGAGCCGGCATTGCTCCGGGCCGATAGCCCGTTAAATCGGATTCATTCTAATGGGATTCGTTCCCATTCTTTCATTGAAACAGCCGTAAACTCGGCATACATTTGTACAGGATCGTTTCCATTCACGTCGTACTTTCAATATGGGCCCTTGCCCGAACATGAAAAGGTCCGTGAGTGACCGACAAAATCAGAATAGAACGAGACGGTCCTCGCCACCCCTGGACCCCTTCCATGAGAATATCAATAAGACCTCCGTGGGCCATGCTTAGACCTCGGGTCCGTCCCAATCGTGGTCGCCGTTCGGCTCATATCCTCGGTCTACAGCCCGCTCCCTTCGAACACGTTTTCGGTTTTGGAGTCTAGTCCTGGGACTCTCCCCCGTTGTCCTCCGGCACCGGAAATATTAATGATGCCCTCGCAAGCCTCGTTCGGACCACGGGAGACGCCCCCGGTATGGTCCCGACTCGATCTCGCACCGGGCCAATAAATTCGCTAGTTTCCTGCTACACTAATCGAGATTTAACCGAATGTTTTCAGTGTCTCGGAGTAATGTATTTGCCGTATCACAGCATACATATGTTCCAGGTCCTCCTGCGACGATTATGATACTCTTAAGCCGGACACCCGTCCGAATATTAAACGGTCTCCCGAATGACTGACAGGTTTCGAACGTCCGCTTCCCTAGACACATGGCTTTTCAGCCGATTCAAGGGATATTCCCCCGTTGCCCCTTGGCACCGGAAATATTAATGACGCTCATGCAAGTCTTGTTTCGACCGTGGGGGGCCCACCGCGGATGGTCGCAGCTTGCTCTTGCACCGGGTCAACAGATTTACTGATTTTTGACCGCTCCAACCGAGGCTCAGCCGAACATTTTTCGCTCCAACCGAGGCTCAGCCGAACGTTTTGCGCTCTTCTGAACAATAAATTTGCCGTACCTCGGCATACATGCGTTCCGATTTTCCCACGACAACCGCGATTTTCTCGAGCCGGACATTCGTCCGAACATTAAATGGTCAGTACACGACCGACATGATCGCGAATGTTTTCTTCTTACCCTCATACGGGGGTTTCGATGCTTCCTAATAGACCTTTCATGCAATTAATTTCTTGGCCATGAGGCCCTGAATCCCGGCGATTAATCAAGGGTGTTCCCTCGTATGGGGGATGTAAATGACGCCGTGACCTTTATGGCGCGGCGGGTTTTTGTCCCGACACGAACCACACAATCGTCTGACCGAGTCAGATCGAGCGCACCATGGGCTCTTCGGAGTCCGAATAAATTGTCACTTCGGTGACTGGCACGCCCACGCACTCAATAGACGAACCACATGAATGAGCAAATTTTAATGCGTCCACAAGTCTGGCACGCCCGGTGGGACGGAAACTACCCTTCATCTCTTCGCCGGGATTCAGGGCCTCATGGCTCCCTAATAAACAATGTTTGCCTGCTTTGATGAATTGCAGGTGCTGTCTTCGCCAGCCCTATGGGGAGAAAATCCAGACTCGATGCAGCTGCTTTCGCGGCCTCGAGGACGCTGCTTCGAAGCATATGCAGCTTCCAGGAATCATGGGGGATGTTATAAAAAAAGGGGGGGCTGTTATAAAAAAAAAGAAGAGAAAGAGAAGAGAAGGGAGGGGAAATCAAACCCCCCATTTTTTTCCTCAAGAGGAAAGAGAAGAAAAGAAGAAAAGAAGAAAAGGAAAAAAAGGAGAAAAGAAAGAATCAAAAAAGGAAGTGAAAGAGTCGGCGAGAGAGGGTTGTACGGCCACGTCCGTCGAGACCCGTGCTGAATAAAGATTACCATTGTGGAGTTTATGCGGTGGAGCGAACCACTCATCCCCTCCCTGAGGGGGTGAGTGCTCTCCTGCACCCCCACCCTGGTCGATCATACAAAAAAGAAGAGAAGAGAAGAAGGGACAAAAAAAAAAAGAAGAGAAAGAAGAAAAGAAGAAAAGTCGGCCAGCATCGCCGACCAAAAGAGCAAGAAGAAACCCGACATCCCGCCCGACTCTAGGAGGCTCCGAGTCCGTGGTGTAATGACCCGGCCCGTTCCTCCTTCCTGCTGCCTCCATCAAGTACAAAACATCCCTCGAGTGACTGTTCAAAGATCCAACAAGCCGTAACTATAGCTTGATGAATTTCTGCCCGCTGTGGGGAATGCTTTATAGCAATGGGGCCAAGCACGGCCACCACTCTCAAAGAGAGCATGCACATACCCCGCCATGGGGGATAAGAAGAGGTGATATACCCCGTCGTAGGGGCATAAGAGGTAAAAAAATATACACCTTGATCTAGGGGCATATGAAGAGAATCCGCCCAGGCTTGGGGGCACAACATACAACAAAGCTATACCCCGGCTTCGGGGCATTTGAAGAAGAATCCACCCCCGTCTTGGGGGCATTTGAAGAAGGAACACACCCCGCCAGTGGGGGCATAGAAGCCATGAAGCACAGGCCCTGGCTTAGGGGCCTTTGAAGAAGTTACATCCCGCTTCGGGGGCATAAGAAAGAGAAGAATACACCTTGTCCTAGGGACAATTGAAGAAGAAACATACCCCGCCTGGGGGGGGGGGGGGCATAGAAGCCATAAAGAATACGCCCCGGCTCAGGGGCATTTGAAGAAGCTACGTCCCGCCTTGGGGGCATAAGAAGAGAAGAATACGCCCCGACCTTGGGGCATTCGGAGAAGGAATACATCCCGGCCTCGAGGTCCATGAAGTAACATATATCCCCCCCTGGGGGGCATCTGAAGCAGAACACACAATATTCCCCTGCTTAGGGGAGCACGTGAAGAAAGGAATACACCCCGATGCGGGAGCACATAAGCATAAGAAGAAGAGACTGCCCCGGCCAGAGGTCATGAGAAGAAGCAGAGTTGCACCCCGGCTCAGGGGGACATATGAAGAGAAGTGTACCCCACCTTGGGGCATAAGAGGCAGAAGAATCAACCCCGACTCAGGGGTAACTGAAGAAAATTCCACCCCATCCCTGGGGGGGCACAAGAAGCAAAATACCCCCCGTCTTGGGGGCATATGAAGCCAAGAATCACACCCCCGTCTTGGGGGTATTTGAAGGAGAAGCCCACCTCGCCTCGAGGGCCTAGAAGCTATAAAGAACACGCCCCGACTCAGGGGCATATGAAGAGAAGTCCACCCCGGCCTAGGGGTATTTGAAGAAGAAGCATACCCCACCAGGGGACATAGAAGCCATAGAGAATACACTCCGGTTTAGGGGTACTTGAAGAAGCTACATCCCGCCTTGGGAGTATGAGAAGAAAAGAGAATCCACCCCGGCTTAGGGACCTTTGAAGGAGCATACCCCAGGCTTGGAGTCCATGAAGCAACATGCACCCCCCCGGGGGGGACATCTGAAGCAGAACAAACAACATCCCCCGGCTTAGGGAAGCATATGAAGAGAGGAATACACCCCGATATGGGGGCACGTAAACAAAGAAGAAGAATTCACCCTGCCTCGGGTGCATAAAAAGTAAGAACTACACCCCGCATCAAAAGCGGCAATACACTCCACTCTGGGGGCACTAGAAGCGGAATACACCCCGTGCCGGGGGCATATATAAAAAAAAGGATACCTCGCTCTGGGGCATCAGAAGCAGCAATACGCCCCACCTTGGGGGCATCAAAGGCAGCAATACACCCCACCTTGGGAGCACAAGAAGCAAACATTCCCCCCGGTGTGTCTGGGAAGAAGAAAAGAATTCACCCCGGCCTGGGGACACTTGAAGAAAGAAGCACATCCCGCCATGGGGACACATGAAGAGAACCCCTCCCACCTCGGGAGTATAAAAAAGGGAAGAATACACCCTGGTCTGGGGGCTTTTGAGGAAACAACACACCCCCTCCGTGGGAGACAAAGCTACACCCCGACCCGGGGACACATGCAGAGCATCCACCCCACTAGGGGGCACAAAGAGGTACACTCCGCCCTTGGCGCATAAGAAGCAGAAGCATTTACCCCGATCCGGGGGTGTAAAGAAGCAAAGAGACATACATCCCGACCTGGGAGCACATGAAGAAAGAATATACCCCGACCTAGGGGCGTCAGAAGAAGAAACATACGCCCCGATCCAAGGACATAAGAAGCAAGAGAATACGCCATGCGAAAAGGTTATAAGAAACATGAAGAATGTACCCCAGCCTAGGGGCACAGAAAGAGACACACTCCGCCCTTGGCGCATAAGAAGCAGAAGCACCTACCCCAGCCTGGGGGCACAAAAATACACTCCGCCCTTGGGGCATAAGAAGCAAAAACATCTACCCCGACCCGGGGCACAGAAACAAAGAGACATACATCCCGATCCGGGAGCATGAGAAGAAAGATATACTCCGCCCACGCGGCATTTGAAGAAACAACATACCCTGCTTCGGGGGCACAGAAGCCGTAAAGAGATACACCCCGGCCTCAGGGGGGCATAAGAAGCAAGAGATACACCCCCATGCCGGGGACATATGAAGAGAAGCACTCCTCCGCCTTCAGGGGTAGAAAGAGAGCAGAATTCACCCCCGCTATGGGGGGGTATAAGAAACAAAATACACGCCCCGTACCAGGGGCATATGAAGAAGAAACATACCCCGCCTGGGAGCATAGAAGCCGTGAAGAGTATACCCCGGCTTAGGGGGGCATTTGAAGAGAGCTACACCCCGTACCAGGGGCATATGAAGAAGAAGCATACCTTACCTCGAGGGCCTAGAAGCTATAAAGAACACACCCCGGCTCAGGGGCATATGAAGAGAAGTCCACCCTGGCTTAGGGGCATATGAAGAAGAGACATACCCCACCTGGGGGCATAGAAGCCGTGAAGAGTATACCCCACTGTGATGTCCCGAGTTTTTCGGATCCTTCTTTTTCGGGTCCCGGATCTGGTTTCTCGGAGCGTCTAGCTCCGTTGTGTCCGAAATTTTATTTCGGACATCTTTCGTGTTCGGATCGGTGCGGTCCGGAGTTGTTTCGGAGGCCCGGAGTGTGTCCGCGGCTTTTCCACTTGTATTTTCCGATTTTCGGTGTGTGTTTCGGCAATTCCTTCGGAACCTCGTGGCGGGCGAACCGGGTCGTTCACCTAGGCGAGGGTAGTACCGTTACGATCGGTACGTCCCGAGGATCGAGAATATGTATTTTTCTATTTTTCGGTATTTTTGGTATTTTTTGGATTTTCCATAAATACCCCCCCTATTTTCCCTTTTCTTTTCCCCTTTTTCTTCT